>JARK01001546.1:234004-262827 GCA_000688135.1 Ancylostoma ceylanicum
GGGGGGGGGGGGGGGCGGAGTGGTTAGATCTGGTGAGTGTTGATGAACAGCAGAGATGGGAAGCGAATGCAACCAGTAAGCAGGTTTACTAAGGTGGAAGTCGGAAGGTAGAAGTCGTACTCGTCGTATTCATGTCTCCTCACTTGAAAAAAGAAGCACCCAGTATGAACATAGTGGTAGAATGTTCAAGACAGTAGCGATTCTTTTAATAATTCATTATCTGGAGATCCGTCGAGGAAGCAGTCACCGCTGAAATCACTGAGAAGTCTTGTGGAGCCTATGGTACCTATGAGAAAGGTTGCAGGTAAGTTGGGTGTGACGAGTGCAGTGTTTCTGGCCTGCGCCGGAGCTTTCACTATTTTCTCAACCTTAGCATGGGTGATATTCTCCACTGTTCCTAGGTAAATCTGCTCATTGGCTATCTCTTCCCTACATTCTTCCCAGTCTGTATCATCCCGAGGGAAATGGGGCGTGGCCAGGCGACTCTGATTGGCGCGTTCGGGCCGTCCGTCACGCCCACTTCTTTGAACTCCTACGGCACCATGTACAAATACACCATGCATTACAGAATTGACGCCGTACGGGATTAAACAGGTGGGTGTGGCGGGCGCAAATACGCCAATCAGAGTCAAGTGGTTACGCCTCTTTTACCCTTACCCGATACGCGCCTTTTACCCTTTCACCCGGTCATACACACCCTATTTTCCTATTTTTACTGACTATGGTCTCACATGAAGTAAAATAGCAACTTCAGATCCATCCGACGTTCGAAGCGGAACATTCGCTCATCCTTCCGGCGACAGCTTTCCCTAAAGGATAAAGACGACCACAAGGACATGAACGACAACGCGCTCGCACAGTTATGACTATCATTGCTGTCTACCGTAATAATTTGCGGGCTTGTATTTACTATACCATTTCTGCTAAGGTCTATTGCTTTCCAATAATACATATCCTCGAAAGAACAAGTCTTAATAAATTTTCTACATTGATGCAACTATATACATAAGTAACCACGTGAGTTCGTTAGCGAGATCTCGCTTTTCGGTATTTTTCTTAAATGTGGATCCCATTATTCTTTTCTGCTCACTTGCTTTCGGTTCCACAAGAAGAAAAGCCATGACTGGATGGAAAAGCCTATTCAGGGTTGGTGGAGCATAGTTCCAACTTAGCCGCGCTGCCCTGAGCGAACACAAATCGGCTATAGTGGAAAAACTTATGCTTTTCTGCAATTCGCTTTTAAGCAGATCCGCGAAGCCCTCCATTTGGCGTCATGGTGTTTTCGTTCGTGCGGGCACTTGTAGGCAAAGCCTCGCCTCTATAGTACCGCTGTGGCTCTCCTAAATTCTTTTTTCCGCGATTGATCTTTATTTATCGTGCAACTGTGGACACACCTTTTCTTTCTAAGTTTGGCTTGAATTGCGATCACTGTGAAGATATCCTACGGTAGTTGAAAGCTTTATCGAGTGCAAGTGAAAGTAACTCATTTTCACTTGACCATAGCATGAACATCCTTGCTCTAATATCTTCTGAAGATCCCAACACTTTCGCGTTAGATTCGATTCTTTATGAGATAACTCCATGAGATATAAGGAGGTATGGGAAACCTCCCTCACAGTAGCATGATAGAAATTCTTTCTCAAGGATTAAGAGAATTCAAACCCTGTCACTCACGGTTTCTAGTAGCTCCATTGAATTCTTGTCGGTTATCAATAACAAACGGGCATCCGCCGATCATCAACAGACTCAGGAACGAAACCGACCTCGAAAGTTATTTCCTTAGTGAACTAGAAAGAAGAAAATTTTTGTTGAAGGTTATCGAGAAGGATCCTCAAACAACCTGGAGCCAAATCAATTCTAGGGCTACATATGCACGCCGATTTCCATTACTTACGGTACAGTCAGCGAAGCCAAGTCCGCAAATGTTCACTACTCAAAATCGAGCGGAACAAGCTCTACAGATAAAGAAGGAGGAGATCGGCTACCAAATCCCGAAGATCAGGAATTTTGGCAGTCGTAGAAGATGAAAAGCTTTCCTAGGAATGGCGATTGGTCGTTCCCCGCAGCACAAAAATCTGGCACATAGGGCCTTGCCGTTGCTCTAGAGTCAAGCCCATTCAGCCAGTCTTCATTTTTTTCAAACTTTTCTCTCAAGATAGGGGTAAAATGATCCATACTGATGGTATTTACCAGTGTTCTCGTTGTCGAGCTTTCACCTTCTTGCAAGGCTGCGAAAAAGCTTTTTGTCGTTGAATGTTGATTTTAGTCCTCTTTCTTATCCATCTGTGATGCTTGTACAAATTTCCTGGTACAATATAAGTGAGTTGACCTAGCGATGTGGTAAGAATATAACCAAAATGGATCCATAACACATTACATGTTACTTATGCATAATAATGTAACCGTTCCTTACAAGCACTCAATGCTCTACGGACGTGTTGTCTCCATGACTTCTCTGGGGCTAAAATGAATCAGCTGAGTGGGAGAGGGTAGGATGTTTTATTGCAAGCTTTGCGGTAGCATTCTCTTCTGGTGGGAGAGCATGAAGTTGTTGACTCGAACTCTCAAGAGTAGCATTCATTCCTAGGTGGCCTTTTCCTTGATTAGACTTACTCGAGTACAATACCAGCAATTTGAAAATGTTCCAGTGTCGATGCTGCGCTGTCAGAAGCACTTCCAAATGGATCTCTGCAGCTTCTGTAAAGAAAGACTATTTCTGGGCAGAGAACAAGCTATAAAGCGACCAGTTCCTTATTGTTTCTCATCCAGTGACAATGTATTTCTACAGCATCTTAGTCCTTCCGGTGATAGCGCAGACCAGGAGGCTTTGCACTTGAAGTGATGAGCTCTTCACACCATCCTCTTCCCACTCAACTGCTTCTTCCTCCTATGACCACCACTCGGACACTTCAAATTCGCGTTAGACCGTTTAGAGCTGTCATAATGGGCTGCACTTGCCAGCACTATAGCACGCTATCCCTTGTAAAAAGGCAGTACTCTTCGGTGAACGACGCAATTGAATGTGTCGCATGTACGTTGAATTGCTCTGCTTTTGTACTATCGGCATGAACTATGAGCATATGTTACAATTCTTTGCGCATCCGTACATATATACAGCGAAATATTTTGTAATATAGTGCAATATTATGTTCGTTTCGCAAAACCCACTAAATCCCTATTTGCTCTGGAGGTTCGGAAGAAACTCAACCGCGTAGATCTCCTTTCCTTTACATTGAGCATTGTATTGGCTTTGAATGCAAACCACGCAGAAGGATAAAAGGCAACGTTGAGTAGGTTACCGTAGCAGTGGGGCGTTCCCTCGAATTTCGCTCAGCATATCTGTAGCCGCATAAATCACTGAAATTACCCAGGGTAAAAATGTTAGGACGTCCGAATTACTTGTCGTCAACTCGGACATCAACACCTTCACACTGATTGATCTCAATGATGCAGTCAGGTCTTGGTTAACAGAAGATCAACCTCGATTACTTATTACACGGTTAATTTTTTGAGCGACTGATCTATGGTAGCGTCTACGTAATTATTTTTCGTTGACGTCTCTTTCCTATCTCTATATATAATACTCTCAGGTTATGACCAGCGCAGGTACAGTGAACATTTTCGCCAAGATTCATGAGAAAACGGTAGGAAAATACGAAGTTAATGGATAAAAATGTTTTCTTCTTTTTTTCCATAACTATGGATCCCGAAAAAGATGAAGCTATCTTGAGAAAATCGGACAAAGGTTTTTCATCCCTCAAGTTTTCTGGCCATCGAGCTCGAAATGTAAAAGCACGGAACGGTAGAAGCACGGAAGGCTCTGACAAGCAAAGTCTTACGACTCCCCCTAAAGGGTGCATCATGGGAAAACAGAGTGAAAATTGTGCAAAGTCAGCTTGATAGTAATTCAGAGACGTTCCATTCTTTAAGAACAAGTGAGCTAGCTTTCATTAACTTAGAGCCCATCACTTAGGATCAAGTACATACAATAGTGGGCGAATCGGGTGGGCAAACAACGCTCGCTCAATTGACAGGTAGAAGAGGATTTTTTTTTGAGAAATGCCAAAGGATTTTCCTTAGCCCGAAATTTCGGTTCAGTTTCAAAAGTTCCGGGAATTTTTAATTTGCCGATTATTGCCCGAATTGGCTCTCATAGCAAAGCAAATATTCTTTCAATGTCTAATATGAAAAGCTCTGCAATTCTGTTGTTGTTATTCTTGTTCAAAGCCACATAACTCACGAATGGAACATCCATAAATTTGGTCTGTCATATTCTAAATTTCTTTATAAATCGGAAATTGGTGATTAGTCAAAAAGTTATATTATATGCGCAGATGCGCCATGATTTGCTCTTTCATGCAGTTCCAAATTCTTTGAAATAGGTGATGAGTAATGATTCCTATAAGGCGGTAGAAAACAGCGCGCATCCGTAAGCTTTACACCTTATTATTACATTATTAAATACACAAATAAGCGATCAGATTGCCTGACCGTGAATCAAATATGAATTGACCGCGCCTACCACAATTTGCTCGGTCCTCAAAGTTTCAAAGCTGAGGCGCTGAGTGTCGAGGGCGCATTCGGAATAAATCGCTAAATGGTCTCCATTTTCGAGAAACGATGAGTTAATCGTTTGTACACATAGCAAGATAGTAACGATGTATAAAATTTTGACTGGCACGATTGACGTTGACGCTACGGAATTCTTCATGTTTGCTCCCAGAAGAACTAGCAGAAGTGGCGGCTTAAGACTTGCTGAATCAGTAGCTAAAAGTCAAATCAGATCAAAATTTTTCTCGCACAGAACTATCGGATTAACTCCATTGCTAAGAGATGGTGTACTAAACATGTCTGTTACCAGATTTAAACTGTACCTTGACCATCGGCTGAAGGCACAGCAGTAGATACTTCCCTGTTCACGTATTATTCGGATACCAACACATCTTACACTGTAGCCTCAGTAATCTTTCAGATGTGCTTACTGACATTCGTGCTCATTTGTATTACTTGTATTGTACGCGTGACATTGGTCCGCTTTGAAATAAACATAAATGAACATAAACATGTCTCGTTCAGTGTACCACATCAGTGTACCACATGCCTTTACCCTTCATTCATGATCGAGACAAGTCATTTTCACAAGTTCACCTATTTTTACCCGGAAAACTCGTCCATTTCGAAAGAGCTGGTAGAGCTGAAGCTTTCCGGGACGGTCGTGAATACAAGAACAGAGGTGAGGTCCGTAACATTTACATCACCTTGTCATTCGCTGCAAACTTTTTTTTTCTTTTCCTCTTTTTTAAGAAGTGTCAAAAGTCGCCTTCTGTAAATTCAAAGCCTACGCTCACAATCCTCACATATTCAGAATTTAACCCGTAGCGGAGAACGTGATGCAAATGGTGCATCACACCCTGTCGTATCCATGTGATAATGTGATGGTCTTGCATAGTACATTACATTATACTTTTTTTAAAAATTGCACTTTTTCCGATGGCTCATCCTCTGGGATACATTATTAAATACACAAATAAGCGATCAGATTGCCTGACCGGGAATCAAATATGATTTGACCGCCCCAGAATGTGCTCGCTCCTCGAAGTGTCAAAGCTGAGGCGCTGAGTATCGAGTGCGCATTTAGAGTAAATCCGCCAAATGATCTCCAATTTCGGGGAACGATGAGTTAGTCTTTCATATGTAGACATAGCACTGACTGATCTGCGCCTGCACAACAAAGTGTGCCATCATTCTAACAAAAAAATTTGAATGTTCGCTCTCTTACTTGTCTCGCATTGCAACCGCGAAGCAAGCAATAAAGATAACTTGGAAAACGCAGCTCCTCCCCACGATTCCTTCCCGGAAATTGAGGGAGAGCTTTGAAAATCGTTTTCGCTGGATGCAGAAGTTGTGCTGACTTCACAACTGCATGAACTCCAATGATAATGCACTTCCGTCACCAGCTCGTCTGCTAAAACCATGTAATTCGCTTCCGTTTTCACTTCCTTTTTGCCAAGGGAACGCTTACGCCTACATAGCAAGCAAAATACAGCGAGCAATTTCAAAAGAAAACTGCGCTGAATGTCTAGAAATGTCACTCGGCGGCCATAATTTACTCAACTTGGATGTCTGCTCATTGCTGCGACGGCGTTGCAACTTCTCTGGGCATTCGACTACCTCATTAATTATTCAACGCATGAACCGGAGACCAGTTTTTCGCCCTACTTCCTCCAAAAATAACTTGATCTCGGCAGTCCTTTAATTACCGGCAGCATCGGCGACTACCATATGAGTCATCAGTGCGCTTCTGGGCATTTTTAGCACGTCGATCGATAATTTTCTCACTTCTGAATCATTGCTGCCGGCGTCGACAGCGCAGATGGGCCATCACGCCCATATTTGGACCGACGCCGTTTGAGGCACTACTATCTTCAACTACCAGTCTATTGTTTATTGTTCTCTTCATACCGTCTCATTGCCGCTGTATGGGTAAAAAATTGATTGCTGCCACGTGAAAGGTAAATCTGGGTACCTTGGTGCGTTTATCATGGGTAATCTCAATGATGCTGTTCTAAATCGATTCTTCCTCCTTCGTCGATGAGGTGTTACCCATTTAACGATATAAGGTGGAGGACGGACGAAGGCTTTTTGGGATCTTGAACTCTTTTGAACTGAACCTTTTACTACTGTGCGTACTGCACTGCTCTATTGAACTCGTGCCGACCCTCTTTCTCTGAGCTCCTCTCTTTCATGTTGAACCATTCGCAAATTAGTCGTTGGAACTTTCATAGTGCTTAATTTGTTCATATTATTATCATAATCAAAAAAGCTAAGAATTAATAGATTCACTGGTGCAGAAACCAGCAAGATCACCCAGAGCAAGCGTGTCAACAGCACAGAAATTCACCCATAGTTATCATGGGCGTGAACTCGCTTACCCTGGGTAATCTCAGTGATGCATCCTAGCGCTGAATACTTCGTCTTCGCCATTGTGGGAGGAGATTGTAGTTCTTCGATTGGCCTCCTAGCAGGACCATTGCCGGTGTCACCTTGGGTACCCCAGGATAGCCGACTCCTTTTCGTTAAACCGTTTTTTCCAAAACTAGTGAAACGTTACCCTCACGAGGCAGTGGTGGTTAGCATGATTGGTTAACCTATACCCAGAGGCTGCGCAGTATTAAAAAAGGCAGGACGGGAAAGTTGTTTTTTTAGCATGGTTTCGCTTGTTTGTGCGTTCATGGATCCAAGCCCCGTTTGCTACGGACTTGTTTTGACGTAAGTATAATCTCCAAAGGCCTGCTATGAGATAACTGACAGGTGTATTACTCAGTTCTTTCCTGTGAAGTTCCCGAGCCCTAATCTTCCTGTTTATCCAGAGCGAACTGAATCTGCGGACAAATCATGTCCTATCTTGTTATGCTTTCGACTGAATTTTACCACTAAAAATGAGAAGTCGTTAAATGTAGAGTACACCCATTTTTGCTCGAAGAGCTGCTTCACTGTGGAAGGGCTGGAAGATCACAAGCTTCTCGAGAAACCCCTTGAGTCTCGCCACACGAGAGCTTCATGATCCTCGCCATGCTCCTATTTCTCAGTGTCATAGCGCTAAAAACTATTCGAAAAAAAAAACCCTGTGGTGCAGTGGCATGAATTCGGAACTTAAAATTTGCAGAGTTGGACGTAGAGCTGGTAGTCATTTCAACAAATAGTGCATTCATGGATTTTATTAAATTAGTCGGTTCCTTCTTGTCAAAATCCATACTTGTCCTTTTCGCCCACTTAGGTAATCTCTATCAGTTCGTGAACTGTTTCTTGGTGTTGTTAGACCACTGGCCAAAAGCCAGACACTAAGACTGTAAAACAGTCCTCGCCCTTCTAGTCGTTTTTCTTCGTAATTCTTCTTCCATCTGCGGACTACATGTGTAGAAGCGTCCATTGCATGCCCACTTTAATTTAAACGCCGTAAGACAAAATGAGAGCCCCTAAAAGCTGCATTGAAAGCCGGCTGAGCGTTCTTTTAACAGGCTGTTTGTCATGACAGTGCAGCGCTCAGATGTCTCTTGAGACCGGATAGCTGCTTAGCGCACTGCACTTCCTCACTTGACTCTCCTATTTTCTGCATTTTCGTGGTTGCAGCCAAATTCTCGTTCACTACCACAGAAACTGGAGAAGCTCAATGTTTTAGATTTGAGCCACTCATTCGAATTTTGTGTCAATAACGCTTTTTGTCCAGATTTTCACAACTGAAATATTCTTGACCTCTTCTGCGTCCACATTTTATGAAGAAGTTCGGGTCCATAAAGCTGTAAAAGCGCACATGAGGATGGGCCGTTTAATGCTCCGGAAAGGAGCACTGACCCAAAGTGACAGGTTAAAGGTTAGTTAAGCAAACTGAAAGCAACCTAGTTAGTCAGAAAAAAATATGTAGTCATCAAAAATCTAACTGGACGCTGAAATCTCGTTAAGCCAAGCTTTTATTATACCTGCTAACCTTTTGTTTACAGTTCTCCCTCGCTTCGCCGTTTTCTAATCTCTGTTGGACGTTGTCTACGGTGCGCTATCTCTCTAGCCTGAGAAGAATAAATAAAATATTTAGAAAAAAAAGATAACTGGTAGGGAAGAGTGTGTTGTTGTCGACTAGTGATTCCTGAAATGATTCGCGTTTCCGGAAAACTGTCCTATGTATGAGAATAAAAAATTAGATTTTGTTTGGTTTTTGTTCCTTATTTCCATCATTTTCAATCAATCAATAGCATAATCAATTTTTCTTAATCGATTTATCGCATGGTTATCTGAATGGGAGTTCAGAAAGAGAAGTAAAGGAAGCTAGAGAAAGTAAGAAACCTGGAAGTTTTCGTACTTTCCATTCTTGTTTCTGTTTTTTGTCTCTACCTCACAATAACGGGCAAGACGTATATTTGCAGAACATCTAAAACTTGAAAATCTCACAATTTCTTCCATCTCTTCTCATGCTCAAAATTTTCCTTTGTCCAACCTTTTCTCAAGGCCAGTAATAGCACAAGAAGATCTCCACGATTTTTTTGAACGTGGACATCTACGTATATACGATTCTGAGTTGGAAGAAAGCGCGACGCCTCCGGAAAGGGAGTTGATTAACGCCTCAGTTCTTTCTTCATCCGTCATACTTCATTTTCTTTGAAACTGCTGTCTGGGCACCCTTTTCGCGTAGTCCCGATTTTTTCTCAAAGTACTTTTTGCATCTATGATCACCATTTGTTCAGTCTCAGACGCCACTAGGGAACATAAGTGCAGAACAAAAAGAATACAGTACTACTGAGGGTTCACTGTAGGGAAGAAGTAAGGAAAACCTATGTTGGAAACGTCTCCGTTGATTGCTTACATGGCTAACCCTTACCCGCAAGGGGCGCGTGGTGTTTTCTTGCAAAGAAAGCTTCGTATATGTACATATAGTCAACTCCAAATGTCCACAGACAAGAGTTGGGGCCGCGGCGCGGGTCTCTCGCTGTCTGCTGCACGGATTCAGCGTGGCATGCCGGGCAGAGACGCGGAGGAAAACCGCGCCGCGGTCCCAGCTCTTGTCTACGGACATTTGGAGTTGACTATATGTATAATATGTGATAGTCATTCCATCACCATGATTCTCAGTATGTTTATGTGGATAGGAATGTTTGATCACATACTATGATAAGTCATCAAAAAAAAATTGGACGCTTATTCATATTTGTCAAGGCTTCTACTGTAATTCTTTTAGCAGTAATGTGATCCGAAGAATTGATTGCCGAGAGTTCGGAACATTACATAGGTCAACCGGATTGAGATATGCTAGGGTAAGCGGCTATACCCCCTCCCTGCCGTACAGGTAAGGCAATTCTTTACACGGCTTCGAAAATCGCTCCGGCTCCGCTGACTAGTGGCGTTTAGTCATCATACCATTTATTTGATCTCGTACTTCATCCTCTTCAACATCTCTGTCAGTCATTCGTCAACTCTGTGACTCGGTTTGCCTAGATGTTCAGACATGTCCAGTAATCTTCGGCACCATGTCTAGTGCAGATAAATCACTCAAGACGAAAACCTAGCGTGGTTTAAGTAAGACCTACTTGGACATGATGTTTTACCCGTTCGCTTAATCCCTTATTTGTCGGACAACTGCAACGAAATCCATGGATTAGTGGACGCCACCCGCATGTTAATCATTCCAGTGCGAGACATACTCATAGGACAACACTAAGACGACCACCCCTTCTTCAGAGCTAACTCCCTCATTTTTTCTGGCTTCTGCGAACTGTTCCAGCAACTTGTGTCAGAGACGCAGAGACGGCTATGTACTTCATTTGAAGCTGCCCTTTAGAGCAATTGAATCGCAATTCTCTCGATCCTTGCAGCCGTTTCCGTGGAACACATTCTAAATGGTGTTCTCCTGCTCTCGTTTGCGGCGATTTCAGCTTATTTAGCATTGCCTTCATGCCTGGATAAAGCTGATAACTCGTCCAATTCAAAGGAGGATATCTTAACAGACGGAATTGTTGCCTTTTCGCTCAGACTTCTCATTTCCTTTAAATTTCCCTCTCCAGTGCTGAGCACTGCTCGATAGCCTCCACTGGGCAACTGCTCTAAATTCAATCTCACTTATGTACATGGTTGTTCTTCTGTTACTACACAACCATTACCAAAATATGCTTCCCCACGGCGCAATACCTACACGTAGCCTACATAATCTCCGGAAACAACACCAAAATTGCGAGAGCAATAGCGTTTAAAGACCGTTCTTTTAATTTGCAGATCCGCGCAAAATTCCGGCTTGTCTACGCTCATGACTGTTGCGACTTACGTGGAAGCCTTCTTACGGGGAACTACCTGCTGCAATATCAAAGACTGCACAAATCATTGAGATTATCCAGGTCAAACGTGCTATCATTTAAATTTATACATCGTTCACACAGCCATCAGTACGTTTACCTTGGGTCATCTCAACGATGTGAATCATTCAGGTCCAAGTTTTCCGAGAAAGAAAAATTTTCTCGGTGAGCCTGTAGCTGGGCCAGTACAGCCGTGGACAGTCGATGAGGTGAGAAAGGCCGTGAAGAAAATGAAGGTTGGCAAAGCGCCAGGTCCAGATGGCATCCCGATGGAAGCATGGAGATCACTCGGCGAACTTGGCTTGCAGTGGCTGACCAAGTTTTTCAATAACATTACAAGGTCCGCGAAAATCCCAGAAGCGTGGAAAGACAGCATCATAGTGCCGATCTTCAAAAGGAAAGGAGATGTGATGGATTGTGCAAACTACAGAGGCATCAAACTCATCGCACACACGATGAAGATCTACGAAGGCCTCCTGGATATGCGACTGAGAGATATGGTAGAAATTGCATCAGATCAGTTTGGATTTGTCCCAGAGCGGTCGACAATTGATGCCATCTTTATCGCCCGTCAAGTGATGGAAAAGTACCGTGAGAAGAACAAGCCATGTCATATTGCATTTCTGGATTTGGAAAAAGCATATGACAGGCTGCCGCGCGCAGTGATTTGGGATCTGATGAGGGAACGAGGCATCCCGGAGTACATGGTGAAGACAGTGCAAGTCATGTATGAAGGAACAACAGCAAGGGTGCGCACATCACTTGGAACAACATCAAAGTTCGATATAACAGTGGGGGTGCACCAAGGATCGGCACTGAGTCCATTCCTCTTCATTATGACGCTCGACACGGTTGTGAAACATCTCTTGGAAGGCCCGCCAAGCACACTGCTCTATGCTGCTCCATGCTGATGATGTCGCTGTAATCGCAGATTCGAGAGCAGAACTCCAGGTCAAGATCCAGAAGTGGCAGACAGCTCTTGCAGACGCGGGTCTCAAGTTGAATCTGAAGAAAACCGAGGTCATGAGTAGTATAGGGGGAGGCGACGCCGTGCTAGACGTGAACGGGACTGCTTTCACACAAACGGAAGAATTCCAGTATTTGGGAAGCATCCTGAGTGCTGACGGAACGGTGGATGCGGCAGTTAGAGGACGGATTGCCTGCGCATGGTTGAAGTGGAGAGAATCCACCGGAATTCTCTGCGATCGAAGGTGCTCGAGGGTGTTGAAAGGGAAGATCTATCGCACTGTTGTGAGGCCCGCAATGATGTACGGCAGTGAGTGCTGGCCGGTGTCGAAGACGCACGAAAGAATGTTGAACACGGCAGAGATGCGCATGCTCAGGTGGGCATGTGGTCTAACGCGACGTGATAAGGTGCGCAATGAAGACATAAGAGCACTAATGCAGACGGCCCCCATGCAGCAAAAACTGCGTGCCCAGAGGTTGCGGTGGTTCGGACATGTTATGAGAAGATCACCACTACATCCTACTCGGCAGGCCATGGATATGGAGGTTATCGGCAAACGCCCCAGAGGCGCACTGAAAAAACGATGGAAGGACACCGTAAGCAAGGATATGAGGGAGCTTGGAATCACCAAGGATGACGCTCAGGATCGAGATCTATGGCGAAGGAGAACCAAAACAGCGGACCCCGTGAATGCGCGGGACAAACGCTAAGGAGAAGAAGAAGATTCAGGTCCAAGTTACTACACGTCAGTTCTCTTCAGCCCAAACCATTTTCTTTAACAGATGCTTTCGTTCATGACAACAGGTTGACCTGTTGGAATATATCGTGTTTTTATTGCGACTACATAACTGTATCAATTCATGACTTATCATTATCTTTTGGCATTATCATCGCTAACTTCTCCGCGTGGGCTCAGGCAAGAAGTGACACCAACATGGAAGTTGTTTCCAGGATTTGCGCTGTTACCTCATTCCATTCTTTTTTCGTACTTGCATGTTCCATATTGTAAGGCAAAGACAGGTGATATTCCCAGACATTACTAGAAGGAATTCTCATTTTGACAGCTTCCTGAAAAAAAAAGATTCTGGAAGAAGCTAGGGTTAGACAGGAAGCAGGGAAATCAGGGTCATGGGCGCATAACCAAGCGAAACCAGGTTAGCGAACCAGTTTCTGCATCCTGCGTCTCCTAACATCACATAGTCTATAGGATAACCAGTTACGCTGACCATCGCTGGTTTGCGTGGTTAACGTTCAATGAATCCCCCTACCCAGGACCCAGGCCACTGCTCACCCATAAAGAGTAAAGGATAAAGTGGTTGGAGTTGATCCCGTCATGTTGGATGTGCCACGCATTCGACTTCTTCTGAGCATCGTAGAGGCGTTGAATGCGTATGTGCTCTATACAGTGACTTGCGTGGGGCATCCGATGAACCAAGTCAGTGCTTCACCCTCTCAGTCCCCTCTGGTACCAAACTACCGACCCCGGGGGGATGGATGGCTAGGTTGGCCACGGGCGCCATCGAGCCATCGACCGTATGCATTCGCAGCGATCCTCTTACCACTGCGCCCCACGCGCCCTATTCATTCATATTGCGCAAATTTTAATAATCAATCGTCACTAAATCACAATTTATCGTTGTGATAAAAATACGAAAATATAGTTTTGGCTTCCATTTCATACTATACTTATATTTAAGCAACAGCTAAACTACATCAAGGCTTAACCCACATTTTCTTCTCTAGCATCCATCGAAAAGAGAGGGAAACACGTGAATTAGAGACACAAGGAGGAAAAAATACACTCAAGTAGACACCAGTCTACAGGAATTATGAATGTAGTAGATACCCTATAAAATGAGTGGAAATCATTAACTCCTTTACGCAAAACTTCGGACTTTTCGTCAGCCATGCAAAAAAAAAAACTTTGTCGATTTTTTTCCAGCTTCTTATCACTATAACCTGTTATTGAAGCTGCTGTTAAAGGCAGCACCCACGGAAATCCTCACTTTCGAGATGAGTCGTTTCATGTGTGGCCGGGTGCAGGAAAATCACAATGGTAACTTGAACACAGAAAAAAGCGGCCTATCTGTGGAGATACTGCCGTGGACACAGAGCCGAGCGTGGCCATTTGGTGTCCGCCACGCCAGTTAACGCTATTGATTTGGCAAGCTACGAGTGGTTTAGCCTAATGTGTCATGTTGTGTAAGGAATATTGTACAGCGTGGGGTATGGAATGCACACCATCCACAAGAATTCGTGACGGTACACGTTTATACTCTCAGCGGAAAACTCGTCCGCGCTGTGGACGCATGGGAAACAGCACCTTCATTTCTCGTCTCCCGGCGTGTTTCACGCTGTTTCATCACTGCCTACGAGTTCATCGTCCTTGAAAACCTTGGAATTCTGCGAAATCTCCAATACAAAAATTTCCGTGGGTGCTGCCTTTAAGTGCAGTTGAAGATCCTTCAGTCTATCAAATGTACATTGTCGGTTTCACACTTTTGCGGTGTAGTGAGAACAGAAATATAACAATGCGTAGTGAGTACAGAAATACAATATTAGGTTGATCTGAAAGTCTTACATCAACATTTATTATTCGGTCCAGAATCTCTCGGTCTTTAATTGAAATTTTATCAGTAGAATGCGGTAGAATGTTCTACTCCTTCTCAAATATAAAAATTGGCTGACCAATATTCATCCACGAACAATAATGTTATGATTATTTGAAAAAAGTGTAAAACTTGTTGCCTGACTTCAGGACCAACCTAATATATGAACGAGACTTGAACGTGGGTAATTGAACCAAATGTTGTAGCTGAAGCCTCCGCTTGATGTGAGGGATCTTGTGCTCATGAGGATTTCCAAAGAGGAGCTCGCAGTTCTGAATTTTTGCGCTAGAAATTCCAGTGTGAGCTTTGTCACTCCGAAGTCGGCATCTGGTGCTGCCGTCCATGTTCTCGACGACTTGTCAACGGCGCTGATACGAAGTCTCGTGGGACGAGTGAAGCGACAAAGAATATGCCTCATTAGACAGCTATGCATAGATACGCGCGTGCGGCTCGCTGGCACTGGTCTAACAAATCGCTCTACAACGCGCCGCGTACTGGAGTTGTTTAGTATCCAGACGAGAGTAGAGCTTTTACCCTTTCCGCTTTGCTGCAATTTCCTCGCTTCATTAGGGATATGGAACTATAGCTCCCCCTCCCTCCTTCCTTGAGTGAACGAGCGGTTGTTTTTTTGCAAGTTTTTTATTTTCTACATTCTGAGGGAAAAACAAAATTTAAAAAGACTAAATGGAAAGATGAATTTCAACTGTATTCACATGCAAACATCTTCTTATTTATTCATTTCATCTCTTCTCTTGAATGGGTCCGGATACGCCTGGTTCTCCATTCAGTTCGATATGAAAAAGAACCATTTAATGTAAAAGCCAATTTTTTCTATATCTGGAAGAAATCTGTGGTCTTAAAATAATTTCAGGGTTATTCCCCAAGAAAAAATAGTTGGATACTACTTGTTTGTTTACTTGTTTGTTCAATTCTTCATATGTGTCCTCATTAAATGAGCAAGATTGCCCAACACAGGCCGTGTCCTTAGGAATGTCCACGATTCTCAATCCCATCTTTATGTGGTTGCAGTGCCATCCCTTCCCTTCTTTCTCCCTTTCTTCTTTCTCCTTCTCTTTCTTTCTTCTTTTTTTCCTTTACTTCCTCTCATTTTTTCTCTCTCTCTCTCTCTCTCTCTCTCTCTCTCTCTCTGTCTTTGTCCCTCTTTCGCACTAAAATTTCAATACTACAACATCATTTCAATTTACGTAATTTCAATCTATTCATATTTTTCAATTTTCAAGTAGTAGATATTCCAACCTTTTCATCACCATTGAAAGGTTATATGAGCCTGAAAACCGTGTCATCGGAACCTGGTAAGTTGAAGAGAACGAAGAAACCAAAAATTAAAGAGAAAGAGAGAAAATACGGGGAAATGCTAGGCCACGCTCTTAGCCACATCTTATTCTTCTTAGGAACTCCTTGAAAGCTTTGGTTTTTTCATGGGTTTATTTTTGTTCATCTTGGTAGCGGAGGGGTCAAAAAATATGTAAACATTTTTTGCAAATATCTATTTTAGTTTATGGAAGAAATGTAGTATAGTTTTTGTTTAGTTACTCTAAAAATAAAAGTAACACTACTCTAGTGACCAGCTTTTGCACTGGTTCCGCCTTTTGCCCGCTCAGCTTCATTTCGCTTTCATGATTTCCCGGATGGCAGTCGCGACAGCATCCGGGACGCGTTCCTCACACTGATTGCAGTGATTTCTTCGTTCCTCTCTTGGGCTTGCATTCTGAAGTCGTCGTACAATTGCTCTGTTTGCTTGACTTGAATGGTGTTGTGTGCAGGTTTGTGTGAGGTTGTTTTTGGCAATGTCAGCGAGGTTTTTCTGCTGCATTAATTAAAGTCGAAAGTCTACGGGGAGTCCACTTACTTTTCACTTTTTTGCACCATTTTTTGCTGTGATCTCTTACGTAGAAAAAGCTGTGTATATTTTCTGAAAGACAAAGATATGGGGAGTGCTTTGAGGTTTTAAATGGGTTGAAAGACATCAGTAAAATAGATCATTAGAGAGCTCATAAGAAGAGTATTCTCCGTTTTTTCTTTGATGGAATGGTACATACTTCACAGGAAAATTTTCCGAAGTAGAAATAACCACTGAAAATATTAAAAAGCTTGCAATTCGGCTTCATGCTGATATTTCTTAGAACAGCCTTTCAAACGCCTTGCCCAGTGGATGCATCATGATTTTCAAAAACCTTGCTTCATAAATCTACCAACAAGAATATGATGGAGTTGTATAAGTATATGACAAAGTACCACATACAACCAAAACGAATATAAAATAAAAGAAAAAGTAACTCATTATGTGAACGTGTGTTTTTCCGCCTACCCATATTTATTCCCGCACATCCTTCAATAAGTAAGTAGTTGTAACCCTATTCACTATGGTTCATTGACGATCATCTCCAAGTGAAAAGCCGTTGACCACATTGCTGATTCCCCGTGGACCAGTGCGTTGTGGGTGGCGTGAGAGATCAAACATCAGCTTCGCTCAAAACAGCCAATTTCTTCGGTTGAATGACATTTGTTAGGCTGAGTTCCTGATCATACCTGCCCATGCCTGCTTGAAGACAACAGCATATGGACCTCTCACTCTTGCAGTATTGGCTGTTGTTACGCAGTAAATACTTCCAGATCTCTATGAGTGGAAAGTTGGGAGCAACTCCTCTGGAGAGGGTCATTCATAACAGATATTTATGATGTTGTCGACAGATTCGTGGGTGCGTGGCTATTTTTCATCCAAGCTCCACATCAGACTTCTGACCCGAACGCATGTATATTTTGTACATTATGCCTCTGCTGTCCTTGAGCTTCAATTCGTAAAATTTTCGATGTCTTTGTTGATTTAGTTTGACTTCTAACTGGTTACACTGTAAAACTCACCTTAAGGTTCACGATCGTTAGAAGATTGATTCATATTCCTTCTTTCCATTTTTTGGTGTTTGACTATGCTAGCTTTTACGAGATCTGAGCTTTTTGAAATGAAATTTCTTAGAATTCATGATCGTCTTTCACTTTTGCAGGCAGTGGGATCTTTCATTCTTCCTTTCTCTTCCTCTCTTTACTTCAATATGTTTTTCCAATCCCACTGACGGCAAGTGTCTGAAATGTTCCACTGGGTTTTGTAGTGGAGCTACGGGTGCAACTTCCTGACGCCGTGATGCACCCCATGTTTTTGGCCTCTTCCAACCCTGCTTCACTTTACATGCAGTAACTGCTTGCTGCTGCTTCAATGAATGAAATGGCAACAGTTACGATCAGCTGCTCTTACCCACCAGGTGTGTGTGAAGGTGCCTTAAATTGAAAGTAGAAGTAATTTCACTTTTTATAGTACTTGTATAATGGCTTTCATCGCGCTGGTGAAAGAGACTTTGCAATACGGTCATTACATTTTATCCACTGCATTCTCACATTTAGTGCAGCCCTGGGTGTGGAGAACCTAAAAAGGGCGGTGCGGCTGAGCTCTGCTATTGGCCTCTAACGTGAATTAACCAATCCAAGAGCTTGGCCACACCGCCCTCTTCAGGTACGTTTCACACCCGCCACTGTTGGCTAAGCGTTATAACACATCGAATTAACGCATTAACACGTAACAGCTGGAATTCCGGTAACGTGACGAATTAGCGGATCAGCGCAACTCAAAATATATCTATCTGATTGCCTTGCTGACTAATCCCTGAGCGCTGTAACTCTTTTCCAGCCCTTTTTGTCTAAACAAGAATATGAATTTACCTGCCTTCTGCACGAATCCTTTTGTATACATAACATAGCAACCCTCAGTACACTTTTCCTTTCAAAAATCTGGGCGACATGAGTAGCACACAAACGTTGACACAAACACAAACGTTGTGGAGGTATCACTGGGCCATTTGTTCACGAGGAAGCGTTAATACAGCATGGGACACCTTTCACATCCGATGGAGATTCAGGCTATGATCTGGTAGCCCACAGAGGGCCCATGATCTGATATTGTCCGCAACTACGGCCACACTTGTTTCCAGCGATGGGAAAATGCCACGAAATCCCTTTTGAAGGACATATATAGATGCAGCACGCCAAAATAGAAGGAATGACACCAAATCCACATCAAAACCTAGTGAAGTAGGCTTAGAAATTAAGCGTACGTAATAGCAGCCAATGTCAGATCATGCGCCCTGTGTATGCTACCAGACTATACTTCCCTCTGGAAATTATCGAATTGAGTATTGATTTATCGATAAGTCATATCGATTTTTCAATTTTGCTTCAGTCTGATTAGGTTGAATAAGCGCGAAATTCATTCTATAGCCTGTTCCAAGCACGACGGCAAGTAAGTAACCATAAATATCTCTTGTACATATTTCTCGTCACCCTCTCCATTTGCTGCACACCTTTCCGTGCTGTTTTCCTCTGTATCGCTTTCTCAACTCTCCTCACCTGTGGAACCAAGTATATAATATGTTTGGTGGCATTGCGATTTTCATCCTGTGAAGGTATTTTAGTACCAGTTCAAAAAAAAAAAGACTGACATAGGTGATCAAAATATCCCTACACAGAGTTGGCATGAAATCGTAGAAACACTCCGAGGTAGTCTCGAGAATGGGCCGCAAAATTTTTGAAATTACTCAACACAAATAAAAAGCTTGTATTAGTTTATTTTTATGAGTTTATTTTCGTTTTTGTATTTTAAAATAATCTTTAACTATTTATTGTTGGTAGATGGAGTCCATACCTGCTAAATCGCGGCGGGACCTGAACGAGAGGTGCGGCGAGAGCATGCTCCAAGCGAAATGGTCGACCCGCCGCGATTCTGCGTCCGCTACGCCAAGGAACCGCACAAAGAATCCGCCTCTCCTTTCGAGAAAGGCTGTACAAACGGATAACGAGTACATTCAGTACAGCAATGCCATATGGACTGGTCAGTGCTTGCAGTGCTGCACATACACATGCCAGATACCGGAACTCAGTTTTCACAAAAGAGGCACTTGGTATCGCCTCTACTACATCAACCAAGGGACAACGTATTTGTCAGCTTCTTCTTTCTTCCCTGCATGCAGAATGCACGGCTAGTCTGTGTTGTGAAGATAGCAAAAAACGAAGAACGTCGCTACAACATCAGTATTCTTCTAATAATACCTCGTGGTTTCGCTTGTTGACGACGCAACAAGATGTAAGAAGGACGCAAATGCTGCTTCTCCACTTTTCCACTTTTTCTTTCATCGTTTTGCACTGTGCTCATTGCGTGAAACAACCTTGCAAGCCCATTAGAACTAATGTTATCTCCTGTAGGGCAATTATCGTGAGCAATTGCTGAAAAACGCATTTGCCAGTCGATATCATTAGGGAAAACGCGTGTGCGCCAGCGGATTTTGATATTTTAGCCTTAGCGGTTCACCCTCTTCCTTCTTTAATATCACTTTTCGATGCTTGCCATTTATCTGTTTCACCATTTTTGCCTCTACGTACTGGAAACTTTTCCGAAATTTTCCACTCCTGAGCGCTTTTCCGTGTTTTTCCAGCACTTTTCTCAATCCTCCATAACAGGCATTACAGCGCTGTCTGTGCGTCGGCGTTTCACTCGCTTTTGGGCCTCTCAGTAGCGATGTTCCTCCTCCCTGAGCTGTCCTACATCCAATAAAACGAATCCTCTCCATCAACCATCGCAGCAGTTCACTACTCGCAGAAGACACTCCTTTAGCGGACGTAGATGAGCTCACGATGGGCGGCGTATCAAATTTCCTGTCCGTTGACATTCGACACTTCAATCGTCGTACTGCAAAGCCCGTCTGAGCGTATCTTTTGAATAAAAAATGAGCGCGGCTCGAATTGCATCCTGGATTCTCCCGGCTTCGTGATTTGCTCCAACAGAAAGAAGTTTTGAAGTAGCTCAGCTTGTAGAATTTCCCTATAGAAGTCAGTTGTTCGGCTGTTCACCTCCAATAGGCCCTCAAAAATATAAGATCATGGTTAACAAAAAAAGCACAACTTGTTTCATTCAAGTCGCTTCTTTTTTTGCTAATACAGATGTTATCCGCTCCATGATTAATTGCTCGACAACTCTTATGTTTAAGCATATCAATGTAATCTTGCGGACTATGTATCTG
Organism: Ancylostoma ceylanicum; assembly: GCA_000688135.1. NCBI lineage: Eukaryota > Metazoa > Nematoda > Chromadorea > Rhabditida > Ancylostomatidae > Ancylostoma > Ancylostoma ceylanicum. The sequence goes on from JARK01001546.1 coordinate 254,499, forward strand.
CTGAATTGCTTTGCCAGAGTATTGACTATTTTCCAGACTAAGCCCACCAAATAATAATCTTTCTGGTGAAAAACTCATGAAGAAAGGGAAAATCAAGTTCCCCAACCAATTTCCATCACATATAATTTGCATCTCACTTACAAGGCTTCCTGTAAAGCTGTTCGTTCTCCATAGAAGTCTGACCAACTCGACCTTCTCGTTTCATCTTCTAGCTATACATGTATGTATGCATATTTTTATTTAATTCAGCATTACATGTACAGAGGCGGCCACATATTTAGCACGCTGCCGATTTTAGGCGACCAACTGATGAAAGTATAAGATCTGTTTCTCAGGATTGAAGTGAGTTATCAGGACAATACTCTAGAAAGTGATGAGGCATAGTGTTCTTCCTCTTTCCTGAACCTTGCTCCTTCTTGAAATGTTTCTGAATGGAGTTGCGCTCATTCCTCGCATTCAGAGCTCAAAATGCACTATTTTTGGAAATATTTTCATTTTTCTATTAGATCACTTTAGTGAAACTGGGTAAAAAGTGAATTTATTTTCCATGTAATTGCGTGTTTTTCTATAGTAGTTTCGATTAGCAGTTTCTCTTCAAAGAGGAGATTGCGAAAATTGTCAAGAGAAATAAAAAAATGGCGAGAAGAGGATTCACGGTGATTCCAAGGATAAACATTGCATTTCCAACAATGAATTTTTTTTCGATTTGTGTTGCTAACAGGCAATCAGATACTCACTGGAGAATTCCGAGGCTTGCATTATTAGCGAGATTCATTAAAATGAAATTTTTATGCCAATTTCTTTAGTAGCAACTTATTCATAAAAATTTGTACTAACCATAGATTAGATTTCGATCTGATTTTCCTTGTTCACTTATTGTGATATTTCTCCTCAATTTTTATTCCTTACTTCTTCGCTTCGACAGTACAACCAACTGCTTCACTTGTTTATTCGTATGCTTTTCAGATTTATATAATAATTCATTCATAATATCTGTTTTCCTAGTTTTTTAAATTACATCTTCCCGAGTGCAGTTGTCTCATCACTTACTCATTCATTCATTCATTCATTCATTCATTCATTCATTCATTCATTCATTCATTCACTCATTCATTCATTCATTCATTCATTCATTCATTCATTCATTCATCCATAAATGCATTCAATCTCTCATCCTTCCACTCGAATTCGTCTTCTTTCAGCCTTTGTTGCCATTTTGAGCGCTTCTCCACGTCGTGCCGTAGTCACGGCCGCTGTTTTGTCATATGCCACTCAAATATGCATGTCTGAATGCATGAACAGGCCAGCATTGCCCAGCTCTTCATCTGTTTTCTGTATTAGTACCGGCCGTTAATTGGGTGCTATTTGTTTCTTTTTTGTCCTTGAGTGCAACGGACTGCTACGCGGAGTGCAATAGACCTTTCCAGGCGTTTGCAACGTGTGCATACTGAAATGAGATCAAAAGTGGTTTGTGCCATAGTGTGAGGTCAAACAGATTTTAAGATGTTCTTCTTGAATAGAGGTCCATTATCTAATGGGGTGTCCTGATGTGACAAAAAAAATCCTTCACCTGTCTACACAGGAACTTTTGCGCTTTCACTGGCTACTCGTTTCTGGGATGTAACGAAATCCTTCTTTATTTTAAGAAAAGATCCAGTAATCAAGGATTTTGTACATGAGTCCTTTCATCTGCACCTGATCTCTCATGCACCTTATCGCTCCCAGCACGCACCCCACCTCCTCCCTCAAAGAACGCCCTCAAACGGAAAATTTCTGGAAATGAGTAGATGTTTTCATTTCCCTCTACGTAGCAGATTGGGGTAGTTTTTTCGCGCCAATGTTATCCTCAATTGTGCTACCGCTTAGGAGGGACGGCAAGTGGTGGTTTAGGTTTTTTTTGCTGTATTCAAACACGTTTCTCCGTCTTACACCAATGATTAAGAGTTTTTGTCAATTTCTTGCTCATGTTCGTGCTTGGCCGTCAATGAAAAAAAAAAGATTGCCCCGACTGGTCTTTACCCATCCTTCATATGCAGATAACAGGCGACCCTTCTAGGTCGGCGAATGTCAGCATTTTGTGTACTTGTGTAAAAGATGCTTTTTAAAGTGAAAGAAATCTCTGATCCAATCAATGTAAAGATGCAATTAGTTCAAACTGAAATATATGTATTTCTAGAGCTGAGAAAGAAGAAGAGATAGAACTTCTCTAGCCATATTGCGTTTACGTATGCGTAAACCGGGTGAGCCAAAGTTACCGTGTGAGCTTTCCAGGATTTTTAAGATGACTGCGCTTGGTAGATCATGTTTTAGGAGTTAATGAAGCCTACGGACTGGACAACTCGTTGAGGTTAAAGTTATGACTGTACTCAAAATTCCATTTGGATGAGCTTTTGTGTGCATTCGTTCTTTGTGCGTATTTTTGGCCTTTTACATTTCAACAATGCGCGTCTATCACAACGTTTCGTTTAAAGAGTTTTGAAGCTGAAATTTTTTTTACGGTAAAAATGTGTACACATATTTTGCCTGAGCCTCTCAGTCAGCAGCAACAGGTTATAGACAAAATGTCAAGATGTATTGTATTTTGTGAGGAGAAACTCACCCGCTTCGGATGAAAGGGATGCATGAAATTTCCCACGACGGGTAACTCGCCATTGGAGTAAATTTTGCATTCAGGCGGGCGAATTCCGGGCAAATTTGAAGGGTTCTGTCTAAAGCTTCGGTAAATAAACGAATGGAAAAATAAATGGATGAATCACGCCTATAGATTGCATTTTTGCCCGACGCGTAGAACCGCGGTGGTTGACCTTCCTGCCCGGCTCCGAAGAACTCGTGCTTCCTTACAACTCAGCTCGCATACGCACTCTTTGTTTTTGCGGCGCTTGACGAACTCTCGGACATGACATTGAATCTATTTGCATTTGTTTCCGTTGGTATGTTCGTAAACCCCATGGGAAAGTGCGTACGAGGGTGCGTGGCGTCTGGTTGGGTGCAGCGTTCTGCGTCGGTTTCATGTTCACGAACTTATGATACTGGGCAGTTGGCTTGTTTTTGCCATTTCGCCTCCTCCAACGTCTGCACGCTATTTCACTTTTGTTTTTCTCCTGCATTTAAGAAGTTTCTGGGTTTTACAAAGGTTCTGTAATAGCCATGCATGTATGCAATTACGTACACGCGAACTTGGAAACATTATTGCATCCACATCCACCTCGTCTTCTGTTTTCGCATATGCACTAAACCCTTGACCGAATCGAGCGTGTTCCATGAGATTTTCGAATATTTGAAGGTCCAAGCGACTTGCCCATTCAAGTTTTTGGGAATATGGGAGGTTCGAACGGCTTAGCCTATTCCATCTCAGCATGGGGGAGGGGGCCTGACCACAGATGAGCGTCTACATTTCCAATTTCCTCTTTGGGTGGCCGCTTCTTTCCCGAGACTTTTTGTGTTTATTTGTTGGCTTTAGATTTGCACTTCCTGTGTTCACATGCAAAATTGGAATTCTATGGATGGCCCATGCTTACGCCCACCCAGATTCTACACCCATTTTTGCCGCACCGGTGTTTCGGCTGCTTCGGTTTCAAACGTTTGACAGGTTCTAGAAAATGTGCTGACAAAGCTTCTCAGTGACATTAAAAGTCAGAAACTTGTTCCAATAAAAGGAGGTCTGATACGAATCAAATAGAAGCGTAAGAAGAGTAGGTAATCTTCGAGCACGTCAAGGCCTATGGAGCGGCCGATTGACAGTGTTTGCAGTTGAGTGATCGACATAGAAGCCATGACGCTCCTTTGGATTCTCTTGGGTTGCACTGTGTGCATATTGCTGTCCGCACAATTTTGTCCGATACTTTTTTTTACATAGCTTGGTTTTTCTTTTTGGTTATTTTGTCCCACTCTTTTTTACATCGCTTGGTTTTTCATGTCATCCAATTATAAATGTCACCACATCACTTCTCAGAAGAAGGTGGTTTTATAACTGAACCTTAAAGGCCGTTTTTCAAAATTTGGGACAGATTTATCGCTGAGAATGTAGCGAAGATTCCACATGCTCAATTTTGCAGTTTGCGCATACTGTGTACATGAGTACGCCGGAAGACACTGTGGACATGAACAGGCACTATAAAATAATGTTCTTTGCTGCATTTTCGGAAAACATCTCTGATTATTTTTCCTCCTGCCACTGTTCCAAATTATGAGCTATAAAAACTAGGAAGAGAAAACTTTATTCGACACTCATAGAGACTGTTATAGGTGCGCAAAACGTCCAGATTTATGAATAAGTAAGTAGGGAATCAAATAAATAAGTAGGTGAACCAATTTAAAGGCAGCACCAGCCGAAATCCTCGACTCGGAGCTGAGGCGCAATTCGTAAAATAGAGAGTGAGCACATCACAAATGTGAAAAGAACACAAGGAATGATGACCTACCTGCAGAGAAACAAGAATCGCTGTCGCGGCCACTGCGGGTTTTCAGCGGCACGACGCGCCTGTTGACGCTATCGCAGTGGGTGGTCTGCCGCAGTGGATGCGTGCAATTCGTACCATTCACAGGGTTTCGTGGCGGGACGCGCGCACACCCTACAGCGGAGCACTCGTCCGCACCTTCGACAAGTGGGAAAGAGCGCCTTCATTTCTTGCGTTTCTTGCGTTTTTCACGAAGTTTCATCCCTGCCTATTAAATTGCCGTCCCGAAAAACCCCAAAATTCGGGGAAATCTCCAACACAAGGATTTCCGCTGGTGCTGCCTTTAAAAGTTCGGAAATAGGCAGAATAATAATCTGTGCTGTGATTCATGAAACGCTAATACGCAAACAAACACTGGTTAGTGTGATTAATCATTCGACTAGGAGGTGTTAGGAGGTTCAGGATATGAAATTTGCGCTGCTGGCTTGGTTAGGAGTTCATGAATCCCAGCCCTGCATCCAGTGAATGTTATGAGCACTGGTGCCATGTTGAAATTCCCTGAAGTCTTTGAAATCGTCGCGTATTGGAGAACCACAACTTACTGTGGAGCAGAATGGGCCAAACCATGAGGGGGGTGTACGAAAAAGTCGAAAACGCTGCCGTTCTTGCCAGCTGTTTCATTGGCAAAATTGGTTACTCGTTCTGTTTTTCACAATTTTCGAATAGGATTAGAAGAACTGAACTGTCGAAGAGATTCAGTAACCAGCCTGAACGCTAAGGAGGAGAAAAAACAAGGAATCTACGGAAAGACAATAAATATCCATAGAATCCAAAATTCGAATACTGACATTTCCTGGGTGATTAAATATGTACTCTACAATAAACTAGGAAAGAGAAAATGTGCACCCATAATGAAAATAACTGGAGCCAGTGGGTTAAAAAAGCTTAGAAAAGCAGAAAGACATCTGCATACCAATTAAATTAAGGCTCGGATTCATGCGCATAGCCAACTAAAACCAGGTTGGCTAACCAACTTCCGCATCCTGCCTAACAGTGCGCATTCTACATATAGGGTAACTAATATACTTGGGACCGAATAAAAACCGAATAATTTTGTTACTTCAATTACCAATCCAAGAAATCAATAAACCATAGAGATATTCAGGGAAGAGAAAGCTACAAGGCTCTTCTTGACTTTCATAAAGCACGATGTTGGTTTCTAATGTTGGAACGCTCGAATTTTGCATTTATTCGGAATCGAATATTTTGGCTATCGAATGTCGAATATTTCGAATGAATTGAAAATTCAAATATTGTTCCATCAGAGACCAATACTGAGTGGTATGAAGGTCAAGGAAAGTTGCAGGACTTTCTCGTTTTCGAATATCTAAATGTTTAAATTGCTCCCCAAATTATTTATTAAATTGACAAAATTTTTCGGTTTTTATTCGGTCCCAAGCATAGGAACTAATCACTCTTACCATCGTTAGTTTGTTTGGTTAACGTTTCATGAATGCCAACCCGGTTGACCAGAGCAGTGCATCTCTACCAGTACTCGATAGGAATGCCGCCCGCTGCCCTTCACTTCGACGATGTCAAGGTGTAAAATCCACAGCCAAATCCACGAAATCCACAGCGTCTGGGAATCATCAACCGCATACTGTGCTCGTTCCTCCGACACCTGTCCTGTACCACTCTCAACTGAATTTCTCGATTTTCGTCACGAAGAACTAATGCACTAAAACTTATGCACTTGTGTACTGAATTTTCTGACATTTCTCTTCAATATTACTGATTGTCTACTGTTCTTCCATTCCCGTAGTTATGTGATGTTCGCGTTCGCTTCACTGCGTTCTAGTTAATGTTACATCGTGGCTTTAACGACTTTAGATTTCTTTTAGGGTTCAGAACTGACACTCAGTCGAAATGAGGTCGGTGACTATAGAGTCGTTTGGAGAGACACGGGATGAACGTCGTATAGTACTCATACGAATCACTAACGGTTAGTGGTTTGCAGATCTGGTAATTATGCCAAATCCCTAGCTATCCCACTTCTGCGCCCTCAAGTTCTGTGCTGTCTTATGCATCCTTGAATGTGGAACTCAAAAGCGGTAGTTATTGTTGGGACGGCCTAACACAAGAATGCGAAAACAACCATATTGGGCTGTGATGAAGAAAAAACCCTAGATAGTGGAGAAGGTTGAGGAACCTGATGACGTAAAAAGGCCACTAGTCAGCGATTAGGATTTTAAGATCTGATGGTATGAGGAAATTTCTCAAACTAACGACTATAGAACACCATTCAGGCAATGGAATGCGGCTGGAATTGCTGAACCTTGGAGCAACTGTTAGGTCAATTGTGGTTCCCGATAGAGAAGGTGTGATGACTGACGTGGCTCTAGGATTTGACAGCGTCAAAGGTGAGAGCTGTCCTTGATATTCTTGCCTTTAATCCTACGTTTCTGCCAATTTTTTATGCCTTGTATCAAGCATGTTGATGACTTTTCTCTATGAATTCAAAATCTCCTTTATTCCTAAATTGATTATCAACCTTTTGTCGTGGGTGGCGGCACCACACCTTACGCCGTCGCTGGAGTCCACGATCCGCGTATTATGCCCTGGCTAAATAGTCCAACATAGTGTCTCACAGTGATCATTGCCGGACTTTCTCTTTTATTCCCTCTCATTCGTCCGTCAGTAGCACCGTTGTACCATTTCAATACATTCTCTCCAACCTCTACTATTGGGTTGATTCATAAGTTCTGTCCCTATGAAAAACGTTGCCTGAACATTGAATAACATCGCTGGAACCCAGATGCAATGGTATATTGACCGATATTGTCCACGAGCTTGCCCTAATGACACGGAATTGCCCCTTGGGAAAGTCCGTGTCATCATGGCTTCAGAAAGAGCCAGTGAATGTTGGAACATCTTCAGCCCAGCTCGGGCTGAAGATGTTCCAACACTGATGCTCCCCAGTAGTAAGTATCAGTAGAGTTTTATCCACGAGAAAGATCTTTCAATAATTAGTTCCCAAGTCCGGTCGTCTTTAAACCTCGGCATAGTAGTCAGTACAGTTTATACAGTTGTTAGCCGAACACGAGGTTGTTAGTAAATCTTTTATTGGCCAACGTTTCGGCGACTTCGCCTTCGTCAGAGCCTGAAAGGGCCAAACGCTTTATGAAAGTAGCCGTACAAACGCCTCCTCAGTCAAACATCAGAATGAGGCCGTACTCCGAAATCGCCAAATTCCTTTAGAAGTCGAAATCTCACCTTCGCAAGTCACCGAACGATGGTGTTTTCAGTGACGACCGTACGCGTTAGACTTGTTAGTAGAGTGAGGTTTAATAAACAACAGGTTTAATAAACATCACCGGGAGTAACCTACGAACAAAGTGGTACCGAAAGCCGAGTAACAAGAACATCCTTGTACACTGTTTCTCCGCTCATCCTACGCGAACAAAGAAAGCCATCATTGGCAACATGTTTAAGACCGCAGCAGGAGTTTGTTCTGGGAGCGAAGAGAAACAAGAGTCACTTGGCCTAGCGACCACTATTGCAATTTCTAACGGTTATGCACCGGGTGGAACTCGTAGTTGGCAACGAAGCAACCAAACGCGAAAGGGTCACACCAGTATTCCAAATAAAATCCAGTTTTGCATGCCGTTCATCTCCGATGATGTGAGCAGAGCCACACGACTCTGTCTGAGGAGAGCAGAATTGGAAGATTTGGTCACGATCGTAGAAATACCACCAATGAATCTGAAGCACCAACTGGTCCGGAACCGCATCTACGACCGTCTCTGCACAACACCCGACTGCGTAATTTGCCCGTTTGGCAGAGAAGGCGACTGCATGAGATCGTGTGTCATATACATGATCAAATGTAGAAAGTGTGGTGAGGAATACATTGGTGAAACTGCACGGCCACT
>JARK01001546.1:263403-276860 GCA_000688135.1 Ancylostoma ceylanicum
CCACTCTGCGTTCGAATCAAGGAGCATCTTGAGGGGAAATCGAGTTCTCGTACATCTACCCCTCTAGGTTGTCATCGAATGCGAGTACACAACGGTGTCGATTTTGAAGTAGAAACCACAATCCTTGAATTCGAAACTGAGATTTCCGCACGCAAAACTCTTGAAGCGTTTTGGATTCACGTCAAAAATCCAAAAATGAACCGCAAAGAGGAGTGCCCCACCATAACCAATGAACTCCTCCCGTATCTCGAATGGTGTGATATCTAAGCCGGGATATGACTTGTGGCAGAAAACCTCACTCTACTAACAAGTCTAACGCGTACGGTCGTCACTGAAAACACCATCGTTCGGTGACTTGCGAAGGTGAGATTTCGACTTCTAAAGGAATTTGGCGATTTCGGAGTACGGCCTCATTCTGATGTTTGACTGAGGAGGCGTTTGTACGGCTACTTTCATAAAGCGTTTGGCCCTTTCAGGCTCTGACGAAGGCGAAGTCGCCGAAACGTTGGCCAATAAAAGATTTACTAACAACCTCGTGTTCGGCTAACAACTGTATAAACTGTCTTTCAATAATGTTAATAAGCGGTATTCCGATTAGACTAAGACTTGGTAGGAAACCGCACAGGAAATTACATCTCAATGGTTCCTCCTCGTTTTTATTCTTACTCTCACCAAAACAGTGCCCGGCCACTGTTCGCGCCTTCTGCGCAGGTATTTCTGAACAGGTCTGATCGGGGAGTCAGTTTCCACTGAAATTACTCCATGGAACTTGCTCTATCAGATCGTTATCTGGTTACTTGGCTAGAGAACCTCCTACCTGGCTACATAACTGGTGGGTGTATTAGTCGGTGAAGGTGAAGAATATGGTGAAGATTATGGTAAAGTTATTTGAATTTGAAACGAAAACCGCTGGTGGGGACAGAACTTGTGAATCAACCTAATACATAAGGCCACAGATCTGACGCTGCTGGACTGGTTTATCTGAGACGCTCTGAACTGTCTCGCAGCCTCATTGCCATTGTTACTTGCCCATTTCATTAATCAGTCTGGCGAATAATGTTTTTTTTTCATAAATTCCGTGATAAATTTCATCTCCATCACGTTTGTATTTGAACTCTGTGGCCGTTCCCGCTTCTCCCCTTTCTTCTTTGTTAGTCGTGTTGCTAAAAAGCCCCTAATGAAGCACTTTTCACGAAGCTTCTGCCGCCTGATTTGAACTTCTTGAGCCATCTTTCAACTTGTTCCTCAGCCAGAAAGTTCGTTGAGATCGTGGATCGCTGAATAACCGCGCAGAATTCCCACGTTTCTAGAAGTGGTAGGGCACAGTAAAGCGTTTGTGGATATGATTTTCGCTCCATCTCCTCAATACATGAAACGAGAGGGTTTTACTGAATAAAATCGTCCGAAAAAGATTAGTTGTAAACGGAAGAGGAGTCGCGAAAAATGTCACAGTAAGCGTCAACCCAATGCAAATTCGAATTTTTAGCATCGAAGTAAGAGCAGCATTGGAACGTCACTCTATGTAATATTTAGACTGTCCTCAAAACGCCTTATGAATCCCAGTACAATGTTTTCTTTCCAGCTTATGAAGCTGACCCTCTCTACATCGGCTCCACGCTAGGGAGAGTAGCTGGTCGCATACGTGACGCCCGTTATGCCATTGACAGCCGAGAATACTTCCTGGCACAGAATGACCATCCGCATCATCGAAATGGAGGGGCGAAGAGTCCATTGAGCAAGGTAGACTAGTATTGCAGAGGCTTTGTGCGAGATCTACTGAACTATAGCCTTTTCAGAAAGTTTGGAACTACACACTGCTGGAAGAGGGAAACGGAGTTGTGTTCAATGTCAGATCCCACGATGGTAAGATCTCTCTGGAACATAGTCTCTTCGAGCTTGGTGTTGCGCTGTAGGTGTGGAGCGTTGTACGAGAAAAGGGGGATCTCGGAGTCTGCTGCTGAATACTCCTTTCTTAACCTTGACCCGAACCCTACAATGCTCCTCCATATAGTGGCATACTGTTCACATTGAAAACCCAATACTGCCATCTGCCATCTGGTATACTTCCTTTGTAAGATACTAGTCTTGCCTTAATAAGCAATATTACAATTAAAATTACAGTAACGCAAAATTCTCGATATCTTTGACATTGTCGCCCACGAAAGACCGGCGATGGATACGAATATCAATACCATCACAGTATGACAGCATTTATTTGAAAACACTGTGTGCAGAGCGGATCATAGGGCACCTAGCCGCATCTCTGCTCGCTATTTGCCACTGAAATGGATCTCGAAAACATGTGATTACATGTGGATTATCACGTGTTATTCAGGCGAAGAAGGCTATCCAGGCAATGCAAATGTACAAGTCTCCTACGTACTGACCAATCACAACGAGATCCTCGTTCAGTTCTCAGCGAACACTGACAAGTCGACGTTGATGAACCTGTCCAGCAATTTTTATTTAAATCTGGATGGTGAGGTGAGCATTAAAAGCATTATCATCCACTACTCCAATACCCTTTGAATCCAGATTTTTCCGTTTTTCACAAATTATTACATTATCAGATGCAAACGGTAAAATATCATAGAAGGATTGATGGGATAAATCATTTTTGATTGCCTTCCAAAAAAAAAGAGATGGTGTCACTGCACTTCAGCTTAATTTCAATTATTTTTCTGACATCCCTCTTCCCATCTATTCAAGGAATTTAAGATTACCTGATGGCGCACTTTGTCGAAACTCATTTTGAACTACCTAGGTGAAAGCTCAACCGCGAACAATGTACATTCGGGCTGGGCTCTCTCCCAAACTGGGAGAAAACGAAAAAGCTTATCAAGGGAGATGAAAATTCGTGCTCAATTCTAATTTTTTTTTTGTAAATTTTGTTCTACCACTGGTGTTTTCACGACCACAAGTATTCGAGCAGAATATGGATAGTCCTCTGTTTTATTTTGCGTTGAATTCATGAGTAGCTTCAGCGCTATTTTCTGACATTGGACATTTTTATCGAGATTTTTTTCCAGGATTTTCGTATTCAGCTCAACTTTTTCTCCAGTGTCACCGCATTGTTGTGTTAACATCTCTGCATAACATTTGAAAAAAACCTCCACCATGGGGAAGGCGTGAATTATTAAGCTCTTAATTTCGCCGTAACCCTTACAAAACCCTCCTGAAAAATTTGAACCATACTTATAACTATACAACTCAACTATAGCTACTTCGTTGCAAGTGATCATAAAAGCTTCAGGGTTCCTCGTTGGAAAATCACGAGCTGCAAGTCACTGCCACTTCATATCTGGAGACCGAAAAAGACGGAGCAGTGACAGGTCTGCTCTGCTGACACCCGTTTCTCTGATTCTCAGCTATGGCTTATCTTCAGGTGAGATGATTGACCTGCCTTCGACATCGCGTGATCCACAACCGCTTTGCCGCGACCGGATGGGCAAATTCGATCACATCTACTGCTTTGACCCGCTGCAGACTAAATCAGCGAAGAAATTCAGGCATATGATGAGGTGAGAATATATATTTCCTTTTCTTTTTGTCACTCGGAAGCAATAGATGACCTATATAGCTGCGCGAACAGGGCATCTATCAAATTTATGTCGCTCCACTGCATTTCTATAAAGTTTTTGTCCACTTGATTAAGCTGAAATTAAAACAGTCGAAATATGGAAATTTTGTGAAATTGTCCCCAGCATGGGGCATGACGTAAAGGCAGGGGGTGCAGTTGTTTGGAAGAGTATATGTATGTGTAAACAGTTTACTATATTGCGAGTGAGATTTTTGTCTAATAAATACTATCATGCTTGTGCCTCAGTTGTATTTGGATTCGACTTCGGTTGGTTTATGGGTCCTCCGACAAAAGTCTTACAAAACTCGCCAACTCACAATTTTAAATGAGAAAGGGAATCATATTAAATATGCCCGCTAACATCAATAAAACTCCGCCAATGTGAGTGTAGATGGGAGGTTCCTCCTTCCTCGGGAACGCAACGGGCCGCTCCTGGAAGAACAGCTCAAATGGTTTTCTGATGTCGCCGCAAATGTTGAAGTTCTTGCAGTTTAAATGGCTTAGAGCAGCGGTCTGCAGGGTATGTTAGGAGGAGAAGGATACTCCAGCTATATGTCGCCAGTTTACCCTCCTTCGGTCATGCTAGGTGTGGACTGGCATTGTCATGCTGGATCTACACTTTAGCTAGCTTTCATGTGTTGTCAGAATGGGTTTTCAACTTCCGTAGCGGAGCAACATGGACGTTCTCCTCTACTGCCATGCTTTCGTACACCTCTACGACAAGAGTGGTCCACCATATGCACAATACCACTTGTTTCGTATTTACGTGGTGTTTCGGATTTCTGCCTCGCTTGTCTCGCTTCCCCACTAGGCATGCAGCCTGTATACCCGTAACCCCATCTGAGCATCCGCTGGTGTGTTTTCGACATTGGCCAAAATTCGCTTCCATACCTCAGTGCCAATGTCACAACAGTGTGGTAGATTTTCCCTTCCAGCATGTCCGGTCGCAAAAGACCCCTGGCGATTCTCTGCACTTGAACCGAAAGCAGGCATTCCTTCCTTGGACGGCAGCATCCACAGTTCTTTCTGCATTCAACAGTTTTCCCAAATATTGGAACTCTTCGCTTCTGTGAATGCCCTGCCGCTCGCATCTGAAACGCCCCATAACCCATCCTGATTGCTGCTTCCAAAGCCTCTTCCTTCGTGAGCTTCCTCTCTCTTGACCAACATGACCTGGCCTTTTCTAATCATCATGTAGTCTCTTTCATGGGAGCATATGATTGCTCATTGTAGAATGACATTTTATCAGCCAATTGTATCCACACCATAGAAGCATCATGGTCCAAAAACCTTTGGTAGCGATTCTAACGGAGATTACAATGCCACTAATTCGTGCCACGGACGACACATGTACGTACCTTCAAGCTCTCAGCAATCGCTATTGAGACGTCGTTCCATCGGGTTTCCATGGTGGAAGAGTTCGATGTCGCCCCCGATCTCACTAGCTTTGGCCCTTTTACCTATCGGGTTTCTTGAAAATACAGAGTGTCGGTCTTCCTTCGCTTGCTGAGATCTGCTATCTCCCATGCCTCATCGGTTAGAGTTCGGATGTTTAAGGAATCGACCCCAACTAGCATCTGCAGCCGAGGTCTTTCGTTCCTTGATAGCTCTCGGTTTTTCACCACAAAAGACAGGCGGGCTTCATGCAGATCACTTCGAAGTGACCTTCTGGCATATACTCCTTTATATACAGAACCTATTATATTCACATGGCTATGGTCTTTATCAGCCGGTCTGTCAGCCTGGTCCGGGCGTTGGAATCGCTCAGGAATAGTTATTTCAGTAACGGTGCTCATCTCAAGCTGCAGGGACCTTGCTTATAGGTGCCATCTTAACCCACCTCTCCCAATTGGTCGATTTTCTTTAGCAAACATGTTCAAGGTGCTGAGGTGTCATTTCCACTTCCCCCTGCTGAATATAGGCCAAAATGGAACCGCTTATGGTTCATAGGGACGTTTCCTTACAACCATCGGCCCGCATGGTCGTTGCGCTCAGTATTTAGAACGACTTAATAAACCCAAGCAAGGGAAGGCAAACCAACGTTCCATAATCCGTTGGCAGAGTATTAACGAATCATTTCACGTTGTGCTGGCACATTTTTTTCCACAAGAATGGATAAATTGCCTGAAAATCTTGCAAATGTGGCCTAACGCTCGCACTGTACATACTTGCACTGCAGTTGCGACAAATTTGGCCGGCAGTAGTAAACAAGTGGGCCTGTCCTACTTCAGGACAACGCTAGACCTCATTCTTCAAAACTCACCCCGGCAAAAACTGACGCAGTTAGGCATCGCGGTTCTTCCCATCCTCCTTATTCCCCAGACCTCTCCCCTAACGATGATCACTTTTTCCGAGGTCTCGATGCAAACCTTCGACAACAGGTGTTCCCTGATGTGGAGCATGTCGAAATCGCTTTCCAAAATTTCTTAAATTCTCTTCATCTCAGTTTCTATTGTATAGGCACAAACTCTTTGCAGAATCGTTGGCAGAAATGTTTTGAATCTGAGGGATTTTATTTCGACTAATAAAGTTGGGTTTGAGCCGAGCTACAACATCTTGAATTGGTGTGTCCGTTTCGGCAATTAATTCCGCACCAACCCAATAGTTGCCGCCTGAATGCCACTTCTTTTACAGTTCTGTTCTTGTCACACGAGCAAAACGCTGCATGTCGAATCCAGGGATCGTAAGAAAGTTCTATAGGTGAAAAGCTAGAATTTCTTTGACTTAGCAAAACATCCATGATTGAGCAGGAAAAAGACGTTATCCTTATTCCTGTGGCATCTTTCATACTTCCGAGAAAGGTGCCTGTAATACCATTGCAACGTCGTTTAGTACAGTAGTAGTTAGATGAAAACTGTGAAGCAGGGAAAACCATACAATTAGCAGGCTGAATCAAATACGTTCCTCACTCAATGGACAGTGTGGTGGTACATAGCAGACACAATGAGAAAAGAAAATATAGCAATCTTGCCTGAAAGCTGCAACCGTGGCTAAGCTTAGGTTGTTGCAAAATCGATGTCGGATTTTTGGACCACGAACTTTGGATTAATGCTTTGGAATGCCAAGTGGTGCATTCCCCACATATTTTGTACTCTTTCGAAAGCAAATTTCTTCTTCTTTCTGCTTGTTCATTTTTATTCAGATCTGCTCACTTTTGTTGTGGTTTTCGGACTTGAATTAAAGTGTACTCGTACGCTAAAATTCGTCTCAAACTGTTTCGTGGACTCGAACTCGATAGCAAGAGGGTGGCTTGGACATGAAATACTGCCAACCTATGAAGGAGGGAATGCTCAACAAAGTGGTAGTCCAGTGTTGGTCCAAGTCGTTTAGTATTGAAGACACGTGCCTCAGAGTTATGGACTAAAATTCGATGTCCTCAACGCCGTTTTGAAAGCACCGGTAGAAGCTATCACCAGGAGACCTGTTCATTATCTCGAAGGTGGCCTTGAGGTTCATTATTCTATTATTTTAAGCGCCATCGGAGAAACGAGAATGATGAAAAAACTGAACAAGTGAATTCAATTCGATTGTCCTCCAGTATTTCACAGTGGCTGAAGACCACACTTTTTACTCAAGACGCTCTGGAAGTAGATGCAGCCAAAGATCAAGACTCTCTCTTATATGCCTTACTCAGCGGACTGTTCCCCTACAGATGACCGCAAATTCAAGCGGTGGGACTCATCTCTGAGAGGAAGAGCAAGCCGCAAAAATACACTACTTCAAAACGACCTCGCCGATATTTCTGGGTCCGAAAAGCTTGGTTTCTGGTGTGATGGAACAGAAACTTAGCTAAAAGATGGCAAAGATGTGACGATTCAAATGAGTGCTGAATCGGCAGAAGAGGTTTAATTTTTGCCGAGTTACGACAATTCAAAGTCCAACTGTCAAAATCCGACATCGATTTTGCAACAACCTAATAGAATGCAATCATTAGTTATATCTATGAGAAAGAAAATACACCGTTTATGTATACTCCACCAGAATTCTGTTGATTTCAGGATATTCTCAAACAAATCCGGAATCGACCTCAACGTTACGTCAACGTTAAGGTAAGCCAATGTCTGTGTTGATGACCTCTGTCTCGAGATCTCTCGCTAAAGATATGTTACACTTGCAGCTGCTTGCGATTCGACACTGGTACGGAACTAGACGGATCTACAGGGAAACAAGGGAAGACGTACAAACGCCACTCGGCTTTCGTAATTGGTTGTCGAGGATTCGAAGATGCGTGTAACCAAGTAAGCTCAGCTTCTTAATAGGTTATGATACACTGAGAAGATGACAAAGTTGCAAAAAAAAAGTATGTTGTTATTTCGTGTTTTCTTTTTTAGACCCACTTTCCACCAATATCACTGCGACCAGACCAACTCTACCAGCACATCACTATTTATCGATTTTCATTGGTAGAATAAAAATTCAATTTTCTCATGTTATTGTTCTCAAGATATGAATAACACAAATTCCATGTTATTGGCTGTGGAATACTGTAGTTTCGACAAGATCGCAGTTGGATTTTCAATATGGTATTGGTGACGCAACGACACATTGTATTTCAAAGCTGAAGAAACTCGACAGTTCTCCAATGTGGGTTCTTCAATGTTCTCACCACTAAACAGCCTCCAGGTCTGTGACTGGCTGGGGAGTACTGTAGATCAGTCATGAGGAGTCACCTGATTGGATCGCTCTCGGAAACACTAATTCAAGTAAATTCAGTACATAATAATCTTATTAGCAGCCTGATAAATTTTTAAGCATTGTCTTCATTTTACAAACTTTTTACTTATTTCTTGTATAAATTTGTCCTTGACTGGGTTTCATCCTTGTTGGGCGATTTTGAGGGATATGGCCAACTCCCTCTTCGATTGGCTGAGGTATACTGTAGGTTAAGATAAGCAACTAGGTTGTCGTTTTGAAAATCAATAAAAGATTTATTCATTGACTAAGTTATTATGAGACCAGTACGCGAAAACCCGTAGAAGATCACAATGAATGTTGCTGAAAACATACAAGGCTCAGTTCCCAAGCCGCTAGCAAGTCAACACTGGCACGATGGAACATGCGTGACTTATGGGACAGCTCAAAAAAGGAGCAGCCTAATTAATAACGGATGGTTAGGTATCAAAAAAGTTACTTAGACGTTATACAGTAACTATAGAATCATAACGATGTCGATTATTGTTTGTACATGCGTAGAGTGCATTCCTAAAGTAGTCTCTGCTACTACTATCGTTGTTGTTATTGATCGCTATCGATTCGAGATATGATTCCACGGTGACGCTTGTGCTGATCGAATTCTGGAAGAATCACATATTCAAATACAATACTCTAATGACTCTCACAGGGGTTTTCTACTTTATGAAAGTGACCAGATTTTTACTCCCTCAGTTTTTTTGCTCATTTTTTTACTCTGGTTTTGTTACTCTTCACTCTTTTTGCAATTTCCAGTTTTTGTCAAGAAGTTGACTGGTAATACATGAGTATACTTGAGTAGTTTGCTTCTCAGAAATTTCAAAATTGGTATTTTTGAACGTTAAGTCTTCAATATCGATGACAAATTCCAAAAAAAAAACATTGGACACCATCCTATTTTAAAGAAGTGGGCGGCAACAGCTAGGTGATTACAGCAGGTTTGGCTCAGGTCCAACATAACAAAGACCATCAGTATGCATTATGTAAGCCAACGGTTCTCATTCTACACTCAGAGCGTAGAACAACTACGATTTCTGAGGGCAACGATATGAACAAAAGCGCACTGGAGATACTATGGCACCCTTACCTTCAGAGTTCCTCTTGACTTTGTCCGTATGTACGCAACAACGAGAATGATGATAACGGCAGTGAGTAGCAGAGCGACGATGCACGCTGAGACGACGTTGAACAACGACAACTGCACATCCGCGTCGTGCATCTGCAAAATGCTGAACCACCTTCAAAGCCAGCAGAAACGATTCCGTGACTCAAGCGTACAAATTTCGGTTTTTTTCTTGTTCAAAGAAAAAACGCTGGAAAGGAAAATGAGCTAAGATATCTCAAAGTAAATGCCATCCTGTTCCATATCGACAGGTTGAGAGAAGAAATGTATTCTGAAGTTTAATCCTAGAAGCTTATTCCGGAGGATTCATATCATTAGATGTGGACTATTCAGAGAAAGTTCAACATTCGTTCTTTCTTTCAACAAAAAGTCCAATAACAACCAACCCATAATCCCATAATGATCGGCATAGATTCGATTCAACCAATTGGGTTGAATTTTGCACGGTGTCCGAAAAGATTCAGCGTCAACTGTACGTATTTATGTGATGGCATTTCAAATAAAGCGAATGTCATCGGTGTCTAAGCTGGTGGTGTCTTGCTTCTTAATCTTCTAATCCGTCTTTTCATGACGTTCCTTGTTAGTAAACCGAGAACAATGTTCTTTTTATACTAGGCGCTTTTCAAAGTGCTCAAGGATCAATCTGAAGACGCTGCCTGAGCGCGACCGAAACCCCCTTGCGTTTGAGTGAAAAACGATCATGGAAGTTTACAGAAGGGAAAAAACTACATATATAGTAGCGCTACTAGTAATCCTGCAAACTTACCTACTACAAACAATGCGATGCTTTGCAGAACATTCGTTTCTATCCCTAAGATCAACATTTCTGCGAAAGTGGTGGAAGAAAGAAGAAGGAAGACTTTCATGCAAGTGCTTGCGTTTTAGAGGAGCGCAGTTTCGAAAGGCTGATGAAGAGGCTTTGAAGATGTGACAGAATACTTTTATGTTCTTTTATGGATCTATGTGGACGATGAGGAGATGGCAGCGAAATAACTTGACTATAAAGAGCAACAATTCCGAATCAAAGCGCCTACATGGACCAAAAGATCATGCTAATCTCTTGAAGTATGTAACGTACGTGGAGGGAAAACCATTAAAGCCATATGAATGCAGCTGAATTAACCATAAGCACATCAGCAGATATACATAGACACGACGGTGTAGGAACGGTTGAGAGGGCACCATTAATTGAAAGGCATATAAAGGCGCATGTGGCGTAGTGGTAAGAGGCTCGCTGCACACGCACACGGCCGATGGTTCGATCGCGTCCGTGGCCAACGAAGCCATCCATCCCTCCGGGGTCGGTAAATCAGTACCAGAGGAGTCTGGGAGGATGAAGCACTGACTTGGTTCATCGAATCCCCCCTGCAAGTCACNACTCTTTATCGCCCGTCAAGTGATGGAAAAGTATCGCAAAAAGAATAAGCCATGCCATCTCGCATTTCTGGATTTGGAAAAAGCGTATGACAGGTTGCCGCGCGCAGTGCTTTGGGAGGTGATGAGAGAAAGAGGCATTCCAGAGTGCATGGTGAGGACAGTCCAAGTCATGTATGACGGATCAACAGCAAGGGTGCGCACCTCACATGGAATAACATCAAAGTTCGATATAACGGTGGGGGTGCACCAAGGTTCAGCCTTGAGCCCATTCCTGTTCATCATGACATTGGATACAGTGGTGAAACATCTCTTGGAAGGTCCACCATTCACACTGCTCTATGCTGATGATGTCGCGCTAATCGCAGATTCGAGAGCAGAACTCCAGCTCAAGATTCAGAAGTGGCAGTCAGCTCTGGCGGACGCGGGTCTGAAGCTGAATCTGAGGAAAACTGAGATCATGAGCAGCTTAGGTGGAGACGACGTCGTGCTAGACGCAAACGGTACTGCTTTCACACAAACCGAACAGTTCCAGTATTTGGGAAGCATCTTAAGTGCTGACGGAACAGTGGATGCAGCAGTTAGAGGACGGATTGCCTGCGCATGGTTGAAGTGGAGGGAAGCAACAGGAATTCTCTGTGATCGAAGGTGCTCGAGGGTGTTAAAAGGGAAGATCTACCGCACTGTGGTGAGGCCGGCGATGATGTATGGCAGTGAGTGCTGGCCGGTGACGAAGGCGCACGAGAGGATGTTGAACACGGCGGAGATGCGCATGCTTAGATGGGCATGTGGACTTACGCGACGTGATAAGGTATGCAATGAAGACATAAGAACAATGATGCAGACGGCGCCCATACAGCGAAAACTGCGTGCACAGAGGTTGCGGTGGTTTGGACACGTTATGAGAAGATCACCACTACACCCTACCCGGCAGGCCTTGGAGATGGAAGTTACCGGAAAGCGCCCCAGAGGCGCACCGAAAAAACGATGGAAGGACACCGTATGCAAGGGTATGAGAGAGCTTGGAGTCACCAAGGATGACGCTCAGGATCGAGATCTATGGCGCAGAAGAACCAAAACAGCGGACCCCGTGAATGCGCGGGATAGACGCTAAGGAGAAGAAGACAAGCAGGGATGATAGAGTGCAAGAAAACAACTTTTTCTTGCCGAAGCAACGCATGTTAATTAGAGCTAAAGATAGCTGCTGCTTATGATAAGCAGGTAGAGATATGAATGGAGGGTTACCATTGTGAACGTCGTCCATCGCCATCCTGATACTAAGCACATCTAAAAAGAGGGTATAATGTCACATGTGGTTACGTCTATCTTTAGATTCAAATCAGTTTTCATCCTCCAGCTTCGTTTCTGTTTTCATGGCATGCATTGTTTTGCTGCTGATATATTTCAAGGATGATTTGCGCACCCGCGATGAACTTATATTGAGTTGGTGAATAAGTTCGTGCGGTTTCTCCAATTCATTTTTGACGGTGGTTTGGACTAAGATTGATTGTGTGTTATAGACCATTCTGTAGCACTTGTTTTGCTCTTTACAACCGTCACAACTTTGCTTTTCAATTCTCGTTGCACCTTTTTATTTTTTGCTTGGAAAGGAACCCTTTAATTTGAGGAGAGTGAACCACTCCGCCACGACCGCTATTCGACTTCAATCATGGTTCAAATGTAGCTCAAAGGTTAAGTGTATAAACGGCGTCTATAGAAGAACCTTTACTATGGAAGTCACGGCACTGATATGATCTACCCATTTTGTGAAGAGAAATTTTGGCCTAATAGTTCCCCTGGTTTTGGACGCCACGTTTGTGGGAGATAGAGAAGATTATCCCCTAGGGCTGCTCCACATGTAAGGAGGAATCAGCACTGATGCTATTTTTGAACAGCATGCTAGTTCAGCCAACCCATTCCATTCAAAACCTCAAAATGCCCTAGGTGAAGTGATCGTTAATATAGGACATGCTCGATTTTTCTGCACAAATTTGACCAAAGCGCCAATCAGAAAACTCGAATGTGAGAAATTTTCACTAATGCCGACTCTGCAGGTTTGTAGAAGTCATATACCACCTGTTTTCCTATATTCCTAATGTATACCATGAAGTTTGACGCAAGAGTTGCGATGGCGGGCTGCAATTCGAGTGTTCTCAAACAACGCAATTTTTCGCAAGCTTGGAGCTTGAAAGCTATCCTGTCTCTTGCAGCATTATTAGAGGAGGAGAAGAGCTATATAATCCATTCAGTGTCATTGATACCGTTCTTGGGAAACAGTGGTTTCTATTCCCATGTAAAAACGAGCACGAACTTATTCCCCAACCCAGTGGATAAAAATTGAAATTGAATAGATAGCATGACGCTGGTATGTAATTTCATAGTTAACACTTTCGACCAAATAAAATGTCGGTACCAGTATTCAAAATCGACGATTTGAAAAAGCCGAAAAATCGAGTTATTCGAAACATAGGCTATTCGAAAAAATTCGAAAATCGAATTATTCGAAATATCGACTATTTGAAAATAATTCCGACATATGGCTGGATAATATGACGTGGCACATATGATTTTGCCGCGATATTTGGCTCGAGAACACGGAGTTGGTGAAACATTGCCATAATCAGGGTCAAGCTTCCGATGGGAATTTCCCATGAGGGGGTCGTATGGGAGGGGGTGGGAAGAGGGGGGGGG
>JARK01001546.1:278582-323790 GCA_000688135.1 Ancylostoma ceylanicum
GGGGGGGGGGGGTCGTATTGGGGGTCGGTTTTTCCCACCGTCATGCTTGACCCTGGCCATAATACGTGTTCCGAATAACAACTTCTTCTTAAGCACTGGTTCCTCGCAGCAGCACAGTAGTATCCATAGTTGCTGTGGCCACTACAGGTGCTTGCAACTGATAAAATTGTGAAAGACGGGTCATCTCCATTTCGTGGCATATCTGAGTAGCAGGACTTGCATTTCTTCCTACACTGCTCAAGGGAGCGGTCAATAAACACTCCTAGCGAAAAAAAGAGAAAATTTCTTTGTCTGTTTAGCCTGTCGATATTCATCTTTTTTCATCAACTGGATTTACAAAGTAAGCGATTATCAACAGACACGCATATGCAGAAATATTAGTCTAACATTTGAATCCACTCATCTGTGGATTTCTTGGATCCCTTGTGTGTGCATTTTGTTTTCCAGAATAATCATGTCTGTGAGGACTTGGCCTGGCGGTAGTGTAAGATACAATGCGTTTTATAATTAATGGACACCTTCCCCAACTTTTCTACTGCCGGCTTTTCCACAGACCGTGAAATGTTTTCTATAGCACCATTCTGGTCAGCACCTGAAATAACCCTGGTGGCCTATTTTTGAGCTCACGGTAGAAACTTTAGCTCTTTTCTTTCTCTTCCATCTTTTTGGCCAGTTCGCAGTCGTGATACACCTTCAGGTTCCACAGGATTCATTAGTCGCGCAACCGAACCACGAACCACCGAAACCGCAACTCTGGGGTCCTACCACAGAAGTACGGTAAGCATGGTCACAGGCTGCTACGTTGGCGCGCTAGTTGGCGATCCAGGAAGGGAACACTCGCCCGACAGTGAGGTTACCTTTTCTCGTTAAAAGCTGCAAATCGGTTGCTCGGAATGATCGAGCCTGCTCACAGGCACTTTTTGATGACTGGCGATGTTAAATAAAATTTCACTCTCTGTCTGTTCGAATTTTTCCTCGAAATGTGCAGGAACTCAACAAATGTGATGAGAAAACCTCACAATAGAGGAAAAGTTTAGATCCTGTTCCAAACAGAAAATGTAGAAAAACCTTGATGTCAAGCGAGTGTTGCCCTCTTAGATTGCCATTTAGGGGAGCTAACAAAACAGGCTGTGACCAATGCTGACTGTATTTCTAGAGTGTGGCCGCAGAGCATATTTGCCAGCCAGTTCCTAGTGCGTCGCATGAACAATAAGCAGCAGAAAAAATCGAGCTGTGCAGCCCTGAATGCTTGATGCTGTATCGATACATATGCACTCGGAATCTCCTTATAAAGCGGTAGTTACAGGTTGTATAAAATCAGTGTATTCGATGAAAGCCCAATAAGTTGTCAATTGTGCGGCTAATAAACACATTAGAACCTGAAGGTGT
Organism: Ancylostoma ceylanicum; assembly: GCA_000688135.1. Classification (NCBI taxonomy): domain Eukaryota; kingdom Metazoa; phylum Nematoda; class Chromadorea; order Rhabditida; family Ancylostomatidae; genus Ancylostoma; species Ancylostoma ceylanicum. Next base: position 279,972 of record JARK01001546.1, read on the forward strand.
ATCACCACTACGAGTTGAGCAAAAAGACAAAATTTCGTAAAAAAAATCAAGAAACAAGGGAACCTTGGTTATTTTAGGTGCTGTTTACAATGCTATTTTCGGGAAAATCCCTTTGTCTGTGGAAAATTCGGAAGTGGAACTGTTGGGGTGCTTTACCAATATGCACTGTATGACGCATGGCAAATCGGCTCCAACTTCATTTAGTTTTTTGATCACTGCAAAGGATCTCTGTTTGTGAAACCTTATTTTCTTTCGATTAACTTATTGTTTCAGTTACAATCCATCTTGCACTCGTGGCGAATGCATTCCGTACGAATAGCTGAACTACGAGTAGCTCGTGAAGACGTAATCTGAGGATATGAGAAATTGTGTTGGAATAAATGACTTAGTGCCTACTTTTCTTATTATAAACGAATTTATTCTAGTGTTTGTTTGAAAACTATGCAGTTACAACAGTGCTTTATAGTAATGAAATACTCTTTTCCCTGAAGCAAAGTTCTTATTTGAATCCCGCAGGCAAATACATATATTGTGTACTCCAAACGGTCATAGACAAGGGCCGGGACCGCGGCACGGGTACCAGGGTTGTCTGTTGCACCGAGGCAGCGGGCCTGCTGGACAGAGACACGGGGGAATCGCGCGGCGGTCTCGACCCTTGTTTACGACCGTTTGGAGTTCACTGTAGAGTTTGCTGTCGGAGGCTCTTTCATTTTTATTTTTATTTTATTCGAACACATCCTAGGGTGTGCCATACAAAACAGATTTCGAAAAAAGCAGCGAAAATGCGTAGCTCGGTGAGCAAAATTACAGGTAAAACGCGTGGAAAGATGTAGAAATTCATTTTAAAGAAGGATGAGGTGTAAAAGAGGATTTTGGTCCAGGTACTACTGAATCGCTGTTGCGACCGACAAATCTCTTACCTCTGAGTTATGGGCAACAACTAACCGCTGTTATCCGACGTTACTGACGTTACGTCAGTACTACACCAATCACAACTTGTCTAATGGTATCTATCCCGGTTTCTTATTCACTGGTTTACTGTTCGGATAGAATCAGTGACGTGAAAGTTGTACTGTATAACAACGAGGCTCTATACAAAGTTTATCCTAATGACCTTACTACAATACCTTAGCTACACTAAACTCTAGTCACGCACAGCCTTAATGTTTGGATCCTAGCCCAAGATCTCACTGCCGCACATATTAGCGTGGCCGCACGGCCCAAATCCGACTCGGTCACTGCGGCACTTGACAGCATACTAAAAGACACAAGGCTAGATTCTTTCCACTCCTGACTCTTAGCACACCGTGCACAAGGCTTCTCTAGCTCTGAGGTCACCAGGCTGGGACTCCAAGGCCGAATCTCGAGACCAAACACTGCGGCTCCGGCCGCTCCTCTTGGGTCACTACTCCGAGACTCCAAGCCCGAGTCATCGACTCACAGCAGCGGCACACAAGCGGCTACAACCGCTTGGGCTCTGGGTCACTCCATTCTGGGTCCTCTGGACTCAGTACCCCACTCCGATAATCGTGGTCTTGTCAGTGGAAACGCACTGTTCTCCACTCCTCTCTCTCTCCCTCGGACACACCGTCCAGGGCAAGCGTCGCTCGAATGCTAAGTCACCTGCCGGCGGCGCCTTATATAGGGAGTGTCCAACCGCGCTATGAAAATTGCCCGCCCCTTTTGGGCGCGCACATGACTTTCACAATTCAAACAGTACAACGGGCTTTGAAAACATACGAAAACAGGACCTAGAACATCGGTTACATAGTAGGATGCTATTACCCTACACTAACAAAGGTTCGATGAAGAAGATATGATTTAGAGAGGTCTAGAGAACAGCTTAGTGATAAGAAGTCGGCGAAAGTCAACACACAATTTATTTATTTATTTATTTATTTATTTATTTATCTATTTATTTATTTATTTATTTATTTATTTATTTATTTATTTATTTATTTATTTATTTATTGAATGCACACGTAGTGCTTCACAGCGCATCAAGGTTGGAATGAGGCGAACAACAGCAAAAAAAAGCCAACACAAAGGCTACACCTCAAAATGAGGAGGAAACAGGCAAAACCTCTGCGAGAAGGAATGAAGATGGAGTAGATCAGTGATCGTTATCAAGTGGAAATCAACCGGTTAAAGATAACCTGCAGTGAAACGATAGTCCATTCAACCGGGAGCCGGTATCGGTGGAGGGATCATGGACTGATGCGCGGCCACTTTCAATCAATACCAACCATGCTTAATAGTGCTCAACCGCACAGCCTGCTTTCAGTCCGTGAATGCAACAGTACCGACTTCTTCCTGAATGCCCTATATATCCGCGGATGTTTTTATTAGATAGCCTACGTCACACCAACAGATCCGCTAGAGCCGACTGGATAAAGTATTTATTTATTTATTTATTTATTTATTTATTTATTTATTTATTTATTTATTTATTTATTTATTTATTTATTTATTTATGTTATCGGCTTCCATTAAACAAACGGAACAAAAAAAACACTACCAGAAAAGAACACAGAAAAAAACACCGACTACGCTCCATTATTTCATACAGCAGAGGGGTGGGGAAAATGAGGAGGGGGGGGGGTGGACAACTCGGCTCAGAAGGGCAGTGGCCCGCCAACACTGCAAGTCCTCAAGAAGTAATTAGAAGAACTCCGGATACCAGCTTAGTGGGTCCGCCAACGTTCCCGATGTCCACCTTCTGGAGACGAGGGGTCGACGATTTGAGAAGGAAACGAGTCGTACAACGAGTGGACTAGGCATTAGTAAAGAAACGTAGAAGAGATAACTTAGAAGAGATAATTGTGTTAGTGATACAGTGCATGTGCTCACATCTAGTCAATCGGCAACAGAGGACAACTCAGTCTGGAATACTCTCCTGTAATGAATCGACTAGGTGAATCTGGAATAAAAAAGATCGCTTCCCACGGAATAATCTCAAGATTGTTCCACTGATACACAGATCTAACAAGAAATGACCGACCATAAGCGGCTGTCCGGGCTCTTTCTGGTTTGATGCGATGGGAATGACCTCGAGTAACTCTTAGTAAGGATGGCCTTTCGCAAATGTCATACAGCTTTAGGTCACTCTCTTCTGTTGTAAGTTTATACATGAGAACAAAATCCGCTATTTTTCTTCGGAAAGCCAAAGTGTGTTCCTGCAGTGTTTTCAAACGTTTTTCAAATGGCATTCTCACCAGACCCTTTCGCAAAAAACAGCGGTAAATAAAGCTTTTCTGGACTTGCTCGATGTTGTGAACTAAGGACTTTTTGCACGGAGACCATAATTGACAGCAATACTCTAGTTGCGGTCCGACATAGGTATTAGGTGCGTGTAAAAACTCCGGGGCAGTTGCACCTGATTTTTCGAAATACCATACCTCTGCTCATTTTCAACGATTTTATTCAAGTCAAAAAGCGTTGGAATCCCTGTGATGTTGCCAACACGGCACGAAAATTTTTTCCAGAAGCCTGAAATTTGACACGTTCATACTCGAAAGACCGACAGATATCGTTTTGGAGTAGGGTCTGTTCATCAAAAGTTTTTCAGCGGACATAAAGTCGTAGAAGCTTGAAAAGAGATCTTTCATTGGAGGCTGGTCCAGAAAGTAAAATAGTGGAATTTCGAACCAGAAGTGCTTAATTTTCTACGGTTCAAAATGCTGGTACTCATTACCCCGCATCAGCAGTAGACCACCTAGGCTGGCCTGTGTTAGCCTTATATTTGTGATTTTGCCTTGGTTCCTCCGGAAAGAATATGTGTAATAACACACACTTACTATGCATTCGTCTGGGAAAAAATTCGTTGTACGTGACTCAGTTTACAGACCAAATGGGCAAAAAAAGTTTCCCATAGGTGTACCAATGGATTGCCCACTTTTTTGGTAGGTCAATTGAGTCGGGATCCTGGGTCGACCACTTCCTATTCTCGCACATCACCCATTTTCCCTCAACAATAACAATCAATGCGGGAAACGGCTTGCTAGGATATCTGTACGTAAGATATTTGTAGACTTGCCAGTGTGGGCGTTGGTGTTCTTTGCTCAGCTCACTCAAAATCCATTTACTTATCTTCTCCTTCTTCCCAATCCAGTACAAGTGACGGACAATGGTTGGTTAATTTCCCCACAATGTCCTGCTCACTTTACATTGGGTCCGATTCAACCTACTTTTTTCGATCTCCTTTGTGAAGGATGGATTAGCGCTGCGCTCACGAAGTAACCTCCAAGGTCTCATCTCCACTTGTACTTCTCGAAAACCTACGAGCCCCTGGCATTTTGAAGAGAATACCCAACGTAAACAAAGTATTGATGCTATGGGTCGCGTCCTCTACAGATCTTCTAGATTTTAACTCATGAAGCAAAAATCTACAAATTCACTGACTACACATAACATTAGATTCATACCAGAAACACAGCAGCGCTGCGACACAGATCCGAGCCAAAATGTGATATGGGTAGCAGATGTCACAGGCTACCAGCATACATGAAAACCATATCGGGATATTGCAAGCAAAAGGAGAAAAACGACATCGAACGATGAACTACCACCAACTGCCCTGGAACGTTTGCACGCACCTAATAGTAAAAAGCTTGAATAGCAACTTTGGGTCTCTAGACTTGAAAGCGTGCAGGATAAAATTTGATTTGCAAGCTGCTCTAGCCACCATTTCGCTAATGCAGTCGTCGAATCCAAGTTTGTCGGAATATGTAAGACCTAAGGCGCGTACTTTGCTAGATCGTGTCAAAACCGTAACCTTAATGGTAAAGTAAGCATCTGGGTGGTTCTTACCAAGACACATTACAGTTGTCTTGTCCAGCGGAATGTCGAGATCCCTCATTTTGGACCACTCGGCCAGTGCATCAAGAGCCTGCTGTAGTCTATTGCAGTCATCTATTGGATAAATTCGAGGGTCGTCCGCATACATAGAGCAAAAAGAACCGAGGGGTTACACTTCCAGCAAATCGTTCACGTACATTAAGAACATCAGCGGCTCAATACAGGTGCCCTGGGGAACCCCACTTGTTGTGCGATAGTTACGCGAACACGACTCGTTTATAGGTACCCTTTGGACCCCGTCAGAAAAAAAGAACGAAGAAATCGTAGTAGACCTCTGCTAATGCCAAAAGCTCGGATTTTGTGTAAGAGCAGAGAAATCGAGATAGAGTCGAACGCTTTTATATGTTCAATACATATAGCAAACTGGAACAAAGTTCCCTTTCTCTATCTGTTTATGCCAAAGAGGTACCGTTGATATTAAGGCTGTGGCAGTAGACCGCTTTCTCAGAAAACCATGTTGATACGGAGAGATGAGGCTATTCTCAGAGAGATGGTCAACAATCTTTTTCAGATAATACTGCCTTACTTATTGAGCTAGTAAGACAGACTGGTCGGTAGTTTTTCAAATCATTTTCTGAGCCCTTTTTGTATATCGGTCGAACATATCCTATACTCCATAGAGATGAAGTTTCGTCTTTCAAGAGACACCTATTGAAAAGAATTGTGAGAGTGGTCGCCAAGCCAATTGCTGCTCTTTTGAGGAAAATGTATGGAATTCCGTCTGGGGAAATCGAAAGTCTAGGTGGAAGACGTCGCAGTATGCTGTGAACTACTTCGGTAGAGATGTCAACCTAGTCAAGAGTTTGTTCAGTAAGCGGTTTCACAACGGTTCAGAACATGTGTGCGTCTTATAAACAGATTCAAAATAGCTGGCAAATAGCTCAGCCTTTGACATATCGCTATTTAAACGCTCCGAATCTGGGGAGATCATGATTGGAATGAACTCGTTCAATTTCCTTCGGCAATAATCGAAGAATCTTCAAATATGGTAAAATGGTGCCGTCCCGGGGAAAACACCGTACCCTAAGTAAGCTTCCGGCATGATGCGTCTCGTACCGATTGGCCGAGGATTTTGAAATTCTCGGCCAAAGAACCCTGTATTTTACAGGGTTTTCGACGTCTTTTTGAAATTTAAAGTACATCTATGTGCTCAGCAGCCCGAATATGTTCAGCAGATGTGGGGTTGTGACGAGCTGACACAGTCTTTAAGCTCAGAATAGCATCATGGATGAAGGTCGGTTTACACCCACTTTCAGTGATAAAAATCCCGTAGGGGTTTATGCTGAAATAAAGTGCAAATCCGGAATTTTCTTCTGAACAACGGAACTGGCATAAAAAAGGAGGACCTTTTGAGACAAGGATTGATTTTCGTGTAGTAAACGTGAAGAGTTTTGCATTGATGGTGCCGTGTCGTGGGGCTCGTATCCCTAATGGGTATGGTTATTATGCAAAGTGGAGGTGGAAGGCCCATTCACAATCTGGTTGAGCTTCTCACCACGTTTGACAGCAACCTGAGAGGCGCTATCTCCATCGATTGGCACGTGTGACGGCAGTTTACGCGGATTACGCAACTCGTGGATCGAAAAATCACATACGATGTATCTGAGCATGCCTTCTAGGTGATTCAGCTGGTCTTGCGTACTCTAGCTCTCCACGTGTGAAATCCTTCCTGGCGTACGAGTGGACAAATTGTTTCGTGAGGGATTGCCTGCCACTTCGCATATTGTGCAAAAGTCTGTCTCTGAGTTCTTGATTTCTCAAGTAAATTTTAATTATAGGTTGGCGAGTGCGTTTGATACTGTTCCTAGTCCTTGGATGCCTATGAACGTCAATCTGAACAGAGGTCGAATTTCGGCGCGGCCGCGGCCAGCCACCTTTGGCCGGCCAGATTCGGCCACCAATAGGTTCTTCCGTTTCTTGCTTGGCCACGGTAAACACGGTATCTAGAATTCCCTCGAATTTCGCATTAGAGGTTATTCGACATGCTGAACACAAATACCGCATTCATTTTGAACCGTACCCTCGTTTTTGTAAAATTACGATGAGTGGTGGAAAACGTAATTCCCGGCGCCATTTGGCCAGCCTTCAACGGCCATTTTTGGCCACGGGAAGCGACCACATTTGGCCGTCTTTTGAAAGGTGGCCAAATGTGGCCGTTAAAGGCTGGCCAAATGGCCGGGAATTACGCTTTTCACCACTCATCGTAATTTTACTAAAACGAGGGTATGGTGCGAAATGAATGCGGTACTTGTGTTCAGCATATCGAATAACCCCTATATGCAAAATTTGAGGGAATTCTGTGAGATACCGTGTCTACCGCGGCCAAGCAAAAAACGGAAGAACCTATTGTTGGCCGAATCTGGCCGGCCAAAGGTGGCTGGCCGCGGCCGCGCCGGAATTCGGCCTCAGTGCTTAATTCTCTGATGAGTTCATCCTCCGCCGAAGTCTCTACGACCTCCCTCAAGGCCTCCTTGTCGAAAACATGGGTGGCCGCGTCATCGATTTGCTCTCCTATGCCTACCCATGTTATGCACAGGATTTAGATGAGACTATTTTGGCTTCACCTTGAAACTTCACCAAAGTACTATAGAGAGCGGCATTGGAAAAAGGAGCTTGCTCGTTCATCTTGATTACGCGGTCTTCTAACGTGCTAAGCCTGGTCAGTATGGCGCTGTGCGTTTCCTGCATGCTCAGTAAAAGTTCAAACATTTTATCGAAATGCGTAAAAAAGCCATCCCACCTCTCTAATATAGCCTGAAGCCAAGCGGGTGCCTCTGATGACGATCGTCCGTTTGAGTTCCTTTTCGGGGCCATGGTGAAGTAGGAATATCAGGGAGGTCAAAAGAATGGCAAGAGCAGGCGGTCGCGGTGGGCGTACAGGTAGAATGGGCGCAGAGGTAGAATTCAGTCTCGGTTACGATGACCGTGCGCGGTGGCATTCTCACCTTGCTCTGCCTCAATCTAAGGAACTACTACAACTTATTCTTCCTACTCGGCCTTTTGGTCTTTCGTATCATGATTCACATGATCAAATTTTAGCTCGAAATGTAGAGGTAGGTCAGACCACGGACCAGCCTGCGCATGACCTACCGCAACCAATAAAGGCGGTTCGAGACAACACACACAGGAGGCTCGGAAATTGGCGTCAAAACCTACGCTATAGAAGGACGCTCGAATATCCCAACGGCACTTTTCTCACCATCCATTTTCTTGCATTTTGATATCTTGTTGTTTGTTAATGAACTGGTTAATTACCCAAGTTTGAGGTCTAATTGGTAAAGAGTCAAGCAACTCTTCATATGGTACATCGGCCGCTTCGTTCAACCGAGGTGTGTGAAGACCACTGAACCAAAACCCCAACACCGAGCAAGCAGTTACGAGACTGGGCAGCAAAAAGGTCGGACACCTTTCAGAACTCTGCACGTATTATAACCTGTTTTTTTTTTAGCTTGAATACGCAATACTAAAGTGACCATTTGGCTCTGTCGACCCCGCATTACATCAAATGGCAATTGTTTGTAACGAATCCATAGCTTTTCTCAAACGTTGTCGCTCATATCGCATCTTCCCTCCTTTCATCGACAACTTACTCTTGAACATCTCTTATTTACACAATGACGAGGTTAGAATAGGTGTCACGCAGTTAAAGTCAGCGCTGTTGAAAGCGAGTATAGCCGCTCAGAAACATCGACGTGGAACGTGCATCAATGGAATCATCAATGCCCGATCGCACCTCGAATCAATCCTAGAGCCTGCCGTCTGGAGTACATTTTCGAACAAAAATAGAACAATCTGCGGTCTACTTCGCAAACGAGAACGAAACCGCCTGCAGAAGAAGCTGAAAAACATTCTATCAAATAGAAACAGCCGATCTTCATTCATGAATACAGCAGCAGTACCACCGTTGCGCTGTACAGTGCTCGGCTCGGAAGTGGTAGACGACGACATGAAAGCATTACTGAATCTTGGACCTTCGTTCGCTATAGCAACACCTGCGAATGAAGAAACCCTCGACGCAGTTTTATATGGCGTTCACAAGTTTGCGTACCAACTCAGATGGCGCTTTCATAAAGGCCCAACAGTTCTGGACAAAACTTCAACAATGCTTGCTTCACTCCCGTTCCCCAAACCTCAGATCTCCATCCCGAAACCAACACCAATGGATCCCATGATCTCAGCTCTAGAAGTCGATTTGATGCGAGAGTACCGAAAAGCTCCAACATCACATTTTGGAACAAATCTTACTTCTCAAGAGCTTAGAGGATTGAGGAAACTCCAAGCAACGCGGGAAATTCTCCGGATATCTGTTGGCGACAAAGACGGTGCCTTCGTAGTGATGCCCCGAGATCTCGATAAAGCTCTAACATCTTCCGCGCTCACTGACGACAGCATCTACGAACGAAGCTCATTCAAATGCTTCACTCAAAAATGCCAGATTCTAAAAGCAACAGTGAAATCTGTTCTCTGCAGAAGATGGAATACGAAAACAGCATCGCGTTTTTGGACAAACTATCCTGAGGTCCCAACCTACTACTCTCTGATTAAGACGCACAAACTAGATCGGAGCACGGACCCTCTGGAAATCGACCTATCCACAATAAAAACGCGACCAATCGTCTCCTCATGCGGAGGACCATCGGACCGTATCAGCTGGCTTCTTGTGAAGCTCCTTTCACCACTTCTTAGCTATGTTGGTGCCCACATTGTAAATTCTAGTGAATTTATCGATGCCATCAAACAATGTCGGGTTCCAGACTCTGCATGCTATGTAAGCTATGATGCGGTGTCGCTGTACACGAACATCAACAACGATGCAGCCATCAAAACCCTGCTCCAGCTGCTTGAATGCCATAGCAAAGAAGTGAATATGTGTGGCTTCTCCGCCGAAGACTTCGAGACTCTCCTCAAAGCCACTCTCGCTTGCAACATATTTCGCTTCAACAACGATTTTTACGCGCAGAAACGAGGTTTAGCAATGGGTATACGCATCGCCCCTTTGCTAGCTATTGTGTACCTCGATCATATCGAGAAAGCCTCGCTGACGAACGGAATAATTCTATACAAACGTTACATCGACGTCGTCTTTGTGATTGGATCGTTACATTCTGAACTGAGGTCAACGCTCACAAATTTGAACTCAATGGATGTGAACATAAAGTTCACTGTCGAGGAGCCAAGCAGAGATGGATTTTTACCACTTCTAAACACCAAGGTTCGATTTTGCAATGGGAAAGCTGACATTCGCTGGTACAGAAAACCATCATCAAAGAATATCATACTTCATTCACGAAGCGCACATCTCACGTACATGAAAGTGAATGTAGTGCGGAACTTGGTCAAAACCAGCGAACGAATTGCAACGAACAACTCAGAAAATGATGAGTCAATCCAGCGTATTCTCTTTGAGAACGGATACAACAGTGGGGAGACGGCAACGTGGAGACCTTATTCGGCTCCAGATGGGATAGCACTGGTATTGCCATATCTGAACGACCACCACGCGAAACGCGTCAACGCTATAGTGAAAAGGTGCCAACTTCCAGTACGTCTGATTTTCCAGCCCCCACCCACCCTCAAAGAGATGGTCACATCCTCACGTTTGTATGAGAACGGATGCGACGAAGAGGGATGCCGCTATTGCACCGACAAGAAGATCTGCCATTTGCGCGGGACGGTGTATCTGATAAAGTGTGGCGGATGCGGTCATCGATATATTGGAGAAAGCGGAAGACCGCTGAGAAAGCGGTTAGATGAACATCGTCGAGCACTCGCTCGCCCACAAGCCTACCCTAATAACAGCTTCTCCCGACATCGCACGACGGTGCACACTCGTGATTCCACACCAGAATTTGAAGTGGTAGTGTTGCACCGTCACCTCGAGAACCTCCTTCATAGGAAGATCATGGAGGCTCGGGAAATCAAGCGGTTTCAACCGGAGATAAACAATAAGGAAGAGCTTGTTGAGGCGTTGAAATTAATTGCTTGACACGACCGCTTACATATCTGAGTAGCAATAGTGTTTGTATAAGTGCAGTGTCCTTGGATAAGATCAGATAGTGTAGATAACTGTCATACGTTCACATTTGCTCCTCGTTCCTTTACACTCGGTTGGTCTTACACGTAAACGATTGTTAACAAGTTTTGCTTTGCATATTGTATGTGTATTTTGAGGTCTGAGGAAGGCGCTAAGCGCCGAAAGCTTACTGGAATAAAACTACTAACTAAGAAGCTCTCATCGAACACTGATAACAGAAGATTCTGTCGACTCCGTTCAATCAAAGGAAAAAAACTTCAGCCGCCCATACGGCTTTGGCTTCACAGAAGAGAGGTTTAGAAAAAGATTTTTATTTAAAAAAAAACAAGAGAAGTGAAGAATCTATTCCTGCGCCACGCAGGAATCAGTGCGCTTATACAAACAAATGGCCACCCGAGGTTCCCTGTGTGGCCTTTTATGGCCGCAGCAGGCGAGAAATCCCGGAGATCAAAAAGCAAATGCATGGACAGCAGGCTGCCCATGATCTTCAAATCAGCTATTAAACTAGGGCCCTCAGTAAAGTGTCATGGCGGTGAGATGATGTGCCTGCACATCTCGTCGCCACATTTGGGGCGATGATAGCACTTGCGACGATCTACCAGCACTGTTATATAGAAGATCGTCACCATTCCCGGCAGTGCTGCAAGCATGCCGGAGGGAGGCGCTGATCTCCTCGCCCTGGAGGGCGATGATCGCTATGTTTTGATGGCGAGATAGTGTGCGTAGTGAAGAGACGCCGAGTGAAGTGCTCGGAGCATCTCACTCGCAGGGTGGCGATGATGTGAAGTTACGTGAATTAAGGTGCTCAAATTGCACGGAATGCACCTTCTCTGACTTCTCGCTCTTTCAATCCTTGTATGATGGAGGGGTTATGTAATATTCAGCAGGGTTGGCGCAATCCTGACGCCTCTCGGAACGGCAGAGCTAGGGTAGGTAGGATATCTCACAGAATCCCCTCAATTTTTGTCTATGGGGGTCATTTGGCATACTGATCACGAATATCACATTAATTTTGCACGGCAACCCCGTTTTGGTAGGGTAACGGCAGGGTTAGGGTAAGTGCGGTAACCAACCAAAGTTTGCCCTGGGGGTTTCCTCATATGTTAAACACGAAAGTCCGACTGATTCTGTAAGCAAACGTTTGGAAACGGTTTGGGAGCTTACAAGTAAACATGGGTAGTGAATTTTAAAAAAATTTAAAATTAAAAAAAAATTAGAAATTAAAAAAAGGAAAATGGAGTTGGGGGGCGCATTTGGTGTTGGCCGATAATATGACCGGTCCAACACGTTCTGACGTGTTTGCATTTCAGATGAGTACTGTGCGTTAGGATAGCCAACAGGTCAGAGCGTTCTGAACATGTCAGCTAGCAAGTCAGAACATGTAGGACAAGCCAAGTTTTCGACTTTTGTTAGGTACCCCCCCCCCCAACTCCGTCGTTACCCTGCCCAGATAGGATTACCATGCAAAGTCAATGTGATATTCGTGATTAGGATGCCAAATAACCCCCGTAGACAAAAGTTGAGGGGATTCTGTGAGATACCCCACTTACCCTAACCCAGATGTTACCCTTCCAAAACGGGGTTATCGTGCAAAATCAATGCGATATTCGTGATCAGGGTATGAAATAACGCTTCTAGCCGAAGTTTCAGAGAAATTTTTGATTTTGAGATTTTGGGGAGAACAAGTGGAATTGTGCCAGGCTGTCGAGAAAAACAGATCATGGGCACAAATAGTCCGCTATCGTCGTTTTTGAAACGGACTACTACTAAAACAAAACTACTCGAAGTCAAAAAATCCGAAAAATGTGGTCATTATTGTGTAATCCTTCGAGAAGAGCACAGAGGCGTCATTGGCAACTAAAACACGTTCAAACTTGGCAGCATGTGTTAACCTGTTTCACAGGGTTAAGCCGACACGGAATGATGTGTGAATACGTGTCACGCATGTTTTGAACTTTGCGATACACACAGTCGGGAATCGCACACGACAGATTCTTCATGGTGCTGATCGCCATGATCATCACCCACGCGATGTGCGATCACCGCCATCAACATGTTATGCGATGATCGCCATCGACACTTTACTACGGGCCTAGGTCATACTAATTCAATTTAATAGGGCAATTTATACCAGATGCGACTATCACGCGCACGCATCCATTTGCGAAAGATTTTCCATGAAGACCGGTCAACGCGGCATGAAATTCTCAATGAAAAGAAAGCGCGGCCGTTGCGAGGCCGCAAGCGCGTGCGACTGCTATGCGACTAGTCCCTATTCTTCATCATATAGCAGCACGCGCGTCAGTCGCACGCATCTGGTATAAATTGCCCTAATCAGTTAATCAGGTAACATGTGACTAGTTCTAGACTATTGTTACTACCCCTACTCAGTCATCTGTTACTCTAACCCTAACAAATGATGGCTTTACCAGTAACCAAAACGAGAGTTTCGAAATGCTACGCAGCTTCGGAGCTGCTATTTCAAGGGGAGGAAGAACTACTCCCCTAATCCTACTTCCCGAAGGTGGTGAGAAACAAGAACAGATATACCTCAAGCAAAGGATCAACCGCATCAATATGGCAGCCGCCACCCTCGAAAAAGTTGAGAAGTTGCAGAACGACTTCAATCTCTTCGACACCTCTATACAGGAAAAAGAGTGCGTTGCATTCCAGGAATACCGCACAACAGCAGATGAGTCCCTTCTCCGGGCAGATGAGATGAAAGCAAATCTGGCAGACGTGGAGATCGAAATCGATCTGGTGATACAGAGAAGCCGAGAGGGGAGAAGTTCAACGCTGCGACAGGAAGACCAAGGTTCACTAACGCCTCCCAGATCAAATGTCGGAGAAGTACCGACTATTTCACTCCCTAGGCTGCACCTCCCTAGATTTTCCGGAAACATTTAGGACTGGGAGAACTTCTGGCAACTCTTTAAGTGCAATATTCACGACCAGCCAATACCCACAATGATGAAATTCTAGCTAAATGCACTTCTAGGAAATATCAGAGAAGCAGTCGGACGGTTCCAAATCACTAAAGCGAACTACGAAGAAGTGATTCGGTGGCTCCAGAACAGATATGAGAAAGATGAAAAAGTCATCGAACAACTTCACATGAAACTCGAAAAGCACAAAGCGGACGGTCAGACGACACGCCACCAGAGGAAACTTTTCGATCAGGTGGCCAAAACGATGACACAGTTGGCTAACAAAGGCCAGGATATCAATTATCGATAGCTTCCCACCCAAATGTTCAGGAAGTTCAGCGAAGCAATCCATATGAAGATCCTGGGAAAGCGATCAGAGCCACAAGTCCTGATGCATGGAACTTGAACAGATTCTACGCAGAGGTGGACGACACAATTTGTAAGAGAGGGCAGAGTGAAAGTTCCCAGCTCTCCGAAACCACAAGGATGAAGGAGAAGACAGAAGCAAATTTCGCTGAGAAAAAGAGAGCAGTTCCAAGCTGCCTCTACTGCAACAGAACCCACCACAAATCTAGTGAATGCAGAAAGGTTTCGCTACCAGGAAGAAACACATTCATGGGGGGGGAATAAACTGTGCAAAAACTGTGGATGTCCAAACCACCAAATAGAGGAATGCAAAAGCAGACGGTGTAGAAGTTGTGGACGCAAACATTACATACCCTCTGCCAGAATCAACAAAACAAACGGATACTGGTAACAAACCAAGATTTCAGCCAAGACAAAATGGCCAGTAAACGTCAAGGATTCAGCAAAATCCAAGGGAAATCCAAAATCCTAACCACTGCACTGAAAAAAGACGTTGGGACCAATTCCTAACATTCGAATCATCTGGCGTCCAGGAATACACAAGATCAGACGAGGTTGAAAAGGAACAAATTAACGCACAAGTATTGAAGAAGTTCAATACTACAGTCGACAAAAAAGAAGATGGCTATTATGTGCAGCTACCTTGGAAGGACTAACCATGATCCTTTACCGGATAGCAAACACATCGCAGAAGCTAGGTTGAGAGGAACATTCCGGGCGTACAGAAACAAGCCAGATCTGCTGAAACAGTACGACCGAATATTCAAGGAGCAGCTTGCACAAGGCATCCAAGAAGTGGTGCACCCAGGCGCACCACCAGTAGGAAAGGTGATACACTACCTGGCCCACCACGCAGTAATGACGCCAGAGAAGAACACCACGCCGCAAAGCATTGTCTTTGACGCTTCGGCACATTACAGAAACAAGCCAAGCCCAAACGACGTTTTACACCATGGGCCTTTGATATTGCCTAAGCTGATAGGCATGATGCTCAGATTCCGTACTGGAAAAATAGCGGTCACCTCAGATGTGGAAAAAGCCTTTTTGCAAGTGAGGCTCCAACAAGAAGACAGAGATGCAGTAAGATGCTTGTGGGTAAAGGATCTTAACTTACCACCGACAGCGGACAACATTGTGACTCTCAGGTTCACAAGAGTAATTTTCGGAGATCAGGTGCTGGCCAACGAATCATCAATCAAAACCTCTATGTCGACAACTTGTTCCTTACCGCGGAACCGACAGAAGAAGGACTACAGAATTACCAGAAAGCGAAAACAATATTCAAAGAGCTGAAAATGAACTTACAAACTTACAATGACGAACGGCTGAACAAGTTATTTCGACAAGAGGACAGATCCACGGAGGACACCCAAAAAATACTGGGTATCAAATGGGAAGCGTAGAAAGATAGGATTAGGATCGCAATGAATCTTCCGAATACCTGCTCTTCAACGAAGAGGTGCATACTGAGTGCAATTGCATCGGTTTGCGACTCCATGGGATGGCTCACGCCACTAACGTTGAAAGAAGAACAATTCTTCCAGCATCTATGGACGCAGCAATATGACTGGGATACGCTGCTATCAGAGAAGGATGTCGAAAAGAGGAAACAAGACCAGTCAGAAACCCGCAACTTCTCAATCGATATACCAAGGAAAACCGCCGAAAAAAAAACAAGAGGCCATCATCTGGTAATCTTCGCAGACGCAAGCACCACAGCCATGTATATGGTGGCGTATCTGACTCTCAAAGGCGACTCAAACCTGTTGATGGCTGAGTCGAAACTGCCGAAAGTGGATGCAGAACACACAGTTCCAAAGCTGGAGATGAATGCCGTGTGGCAGCAAGGCTAGCACTGACATGCTACGAAGAACTCAAGCGCATCATCAGAATCGTTTCCATCCGCATCCTAACTGATTCAGAAATCGGGCTCAACTGGCTGAGGAAAAATCAAACAAATAAGGATGTAGGAAGGCTAGTATGGAACCGAATGAAGGAAATAAGGCTGTTTGCTCAGAAATTGAAAGAAGCAAACGTCGAACCTCAATTTGGCTACGTAAGAACAAATATGAACCCTGCAGATAAAGGAACAAGAAGATTGCGAGCAGAGGAACTTTGAGAGGACACTTGATGGAAAGGACCACGGTTTATCCTCAACCAGCCCGATAACTGGCCACGAGAGAACGAAACATTCCTAATTGAAGAGGACACGAGCGCAGTAACTCTTGTAAAAGAAAGTAACGACGTGTTCGATTTCACAAGATTCTCCTCACTGGGAAGCTTAGAAAGAACAGCTGCTTATGTATTGCGATTCATAGCCAATACCAAGAAAATGCGACGAACTAGTGAACAACTACGTACCAACATTCCAGAAGCGGAACACTTAGCAGGAAAAGAGAGACTGAAAGTCAAGGATATAGAACAAGCAAGATTTTTTATTTGGAGGATACATCAAAAACTCCACGGAGAAACGATTCTGTTAGCGAAGAACAACAAGCTAAACCTAAAGAACGATGCTGAAGGCATTTATAGATGCTATAGAAGACTGTGAAACAGCAAGTCAAAGGAAGATGCAAAGAATCCAGTGATAATAGCTCTAGAGACTGCTCTAGCAAGGCTGATCATCCAGAAAGCACACGGAGACCTTCACTGCTCAATAGCACATACGATGGCCAATGTTCGTCAACGATACTGGATCCCTAGGCTGAGGAAACAGTTGAAAGTAGTCGTAAAAAGTTGCGTCAAATGCCAGAGATTGAATGACCTACTATTTCATTACCCTGACACCGGAAACTTACCCGAACGAAGAGTTCTTAGGGCGAAAGCGTATCAGCACGTCGGACTTGACCTTTCCGGCCCCATCAACTTGCAGGAAGAAGGGACTAGAAAGGTTTCGGCTGCATTTTCACTTGCGGTGTGACTAGAATGATCCACTTGGAACTAATTACTGGAGTAAGTACGACAGCCGTCATCAATGCTTTCTACAGATTCGTGGCAAGAAGAGGAGCACCAGAGAGTATTACTTGCGACAATGCTCCTGCATGCAAGCTGGGTCGAGAAATACTAGCCCAAACTATGACTAACGAGGACAAGTCCGAAAAAGTCCAGCAATTCCTTGCTAGGGCGGAGATCGAATGGAAATTCATCACTCCTTATGCCCCCTGGCAAGGAGGTTTTTACGAGCGGCTAATGCAATCAGTGAAGAGGTCAATGTACAAGGCGATCGGGAAACAGGTCTTGGATTTTGAGGCATTGTACGCTGACTACTCACATACGTGGGAAGTCAATTCGAAGAACTGCCTTGCATTCGAGCGCTAGATTTCATCCAGAAGAACATCATCCTCAGCTATCCCCTGAAAGCCAAGTACCACGACGGAGCACAAGACGAATTCTATCTACCACCTGAGGACCGGGCACGATTGGAGACACGGAATCAAGGCATAGCCGCGCTGGAAATGACTTACAAAATCACCGAGAAATACTGGGAGGTTTATCAAAATAACTGCTTTTCGGAACTGCGAGAGTATCATAAAAGAAGCCTCAAGCGAGGAAAATCCACTCAAGCAAAACCACGCCTTGGACAGTATGTCCTGGTTATGGATGCGAACTTACCAAGGAACGTGTGGCGAATAGGCCAGGTCACAAAAACCAACTCACCAGGAGAAGTGGAACTACCCCTCCCCACAGGGAAAATCTGAATTGTAAGGAGACCGATAAACTTGCTGGTCCCGCTGAAATTGGGCGAAGAAGATCAAGAAAACCGAAAGCCACAGGAAGCGGTAGACAGAAAATCAGAAGATAAGCAAACTACAGGGTGGTCCAAAAATATGGAGACACGCCAAGCGATTCATATCTCACGTTAGGAAGCAAGTTGGCAGCTCAGTTTCCAATGCAGTATTTTTCACTCACTATTGAATAAAATCTATTATCACATCTCACGAATTCTCCTACCACCGGCGAGAAAAGATGTGAAGAAATCGAACTAGTCACTTACTGTGGCGCGCACGGGCCTTCCTCCCAGATAACTCCACACTTCTAGAAGCCCTTGCTCTGAAGGTTAAATTTTTTATTGCACTCATGGTGCGCTACTTATAACAACAAAACTCATAACTAACAAAACGATAGGCTAGTTTAAAAAAAACCATGGATAAACACAAAGACAAGAAAACTTTCCAAAAATCAAACTGGATAGAAATGAACACACCAGAAAAGAACCAGAAATTTGTTAGTGAATATTGCAAGAAATACTACAAAACTACTTCGCTTATGTGGCGGTAGGACAGTGCGGCTTAAATTTTGCTGATTTGAAATTTCAACTGGGATGGGAAATCGTCATTTTGATTTTGCGGTTTCGACCAAAGACTGTACACAATTTCCACAAGACTTTGGGCAAGTTGGAAAAATTCAGGACCTAAGAATGCAAGTCTTATAAGGCGTTGCCCCATGCACCCCCACCAGCTAGCAAGATGTCCTCTTTTCATGGAAATCCATGGAAAGTCCTGGGAACCTACAAGAAGTTCGGCAAACGGGTATACTAGCTAACCCCGTTGATCTTGCAGGTTGGGTAGGGGCAAAACGGCCAAAGGCTTGCAATTATGGGTATGTTACTACCTCTCATAGAAATTGTTAGCCCAGAGTGATCACGCTAATCCGCGAAGACCCACGCCAGCAATCAAAACGAAACAGAAGCTTTAGATTAGTTCAAGAGCAGTACGCTTCACAGCCAGTTAAAAAAGGAAAACGGAAAAACAGTAACGGAGAAATCCGCTGTAGAGAGTTGAATCGGTGGGGCAAAGATGTCCAAATGGTGAGGCTAGGATGTCCGATGTCCAACCAGCAGAATTAGCTGGAAGCGAAAAATTATATTATGCTTTGAATTTCGATAATAGAGAAGAAGAAAAAAAACTAATAGTCGCTAATGCCCAAAATGTTCAAAAGTTCGAGTTTTCGTAATCTCGCCCGAAAAATGCTGACATTACGTGAAGACATTACCTCACTGGGTAGCTTTTGTAACCAGCGAGCACCACGGTAGAAGAGGGAGTGGTAGACCATAGATTTATAAGGAGCTCTGATCTTTCCATACTGCAGCGAAAACAAACCTGATCGGCCGCAACTAGGAATGAATTTCCAGTATTCGCTAGCCCTCAGTTTGACATCTCCCCGAAGGACTCGAAAACAGAAGACGAGATCATTCACAACCCTACGGTACAATAGACTCTTCAATCCCAGCGTATTCATTCGGTCTCTATAACTAGGCAACGTAAATGGGTAGTTGGTGTCAGGGAAAACTCTGTAAAAGACTATTCTGGTAAACACTTTCTGGACCTTTTCAATTTTATTCTGGAGAGTTTTGGTGAACGGGTTCCAAATCTGAGAACAATATTCTAAATGAGGGAGTACATAACTTTTGTATAGTTTCAAAAGTATGCTGGTGTTATCCAGACGGACACTGCGAAAGATGGCAAACAGGGTTAGGAGGGTTAAGCAAGTTTATGATGGTAAAATCAATTTTGGTTCTTCAATGAACATTATAACATATTCATAAGCTGAAACACATAGGTGTGCATCCACGCATAGTTGCTTGGATCCAAGCCTTCCTGGAGGGTCGAACCTTCAGTGTACGCGTCAACAACACCATTTCCAAAGCCAGGCCAGTAACGAGCGGAGTGCCGCAAGGAGGTGTCCTCTCACCTGTTCTTTTCAACATATACACTTTTGAGCTCCCAAATTTGATCTCTAGTGCAGGTGTACACTGTTGCGCATTCGCTGATGATATTAAGATTTACAAAAGCATCTCTGATGCTAGTGATTGTCATCAAATACAAAAGGCTATTGGCTTAGTTGAGAATTGGTCTCAGAAATGGGGACTCCCACTATCATCTCAGAAGACCAAGATCCTGAGAATTGGTCCAAATACCCCCGAGTTCGATTACTCTCTCAATGGGGATTTGATAGAAGAAGTAGATCATATCAAGGATCTAGGTTTTGTTATAACTAATAAACTTGATTTCGAGAAGCACTGTGATCTGATCGCTGCTAAAGGTCGCGCACTTATCCACAAATTATTTAGATCCATTTCTAGCAAAAATCCTCGAATATTTCTGCAGGCATATAAATCATATGTGAGGCCAATATTAGAATATGGCACTGTTGTATTTAATCCACAAAAAAAGAAACTTGTTGATAAGTTAGAAAGAGTGCAAAATTGCTTTACAAGAAAACTAATGATCAGGGAATCCGGTTTTGCGTATTCTGAAATACCAAATTCCGTGGAAAGAAATACCAAATTTTCACTTGAAACACTTGCTATGAGGAGGAAAAAGTTTGACCTCATAATGTTCCACAAAGTGATTTCCGGAAGATGTGGACTAGAGCCCAATTCCTTCTGCACAATGCAAAAATCCATCACCAGAGGAAATTCCACCAAACCAGTCATCCTCAAGGCCAAGAAGAGTTTACGATTCAACTTCTTTTCTAATAGAGCAGGTTCGGAGTATGCTAAGTTGAGTAAAAGGCAAGGGATACCAGTGAGCATTCGATCATTTAGGAGCATGATTAACCGCTACTTGTCCACATGAGATAATTCACAAGGTTTTATTTCGCGATTTCGCGATTGTAATTCAATATTCCGACACTGATGCTTCATGTACATGTTTCTCTGTTCAACTGGTCACGCAAATGTACACATGAGTATACTCATGTATTATAATAAATAAATAACGAGGAATTTGCACGAATGAATACTAAAAAGTGTAGTTACGAGTAAGCGGACGTGACTTGCTGTGCAAAAATGGGTAAAAATGTCTGTGAGGATTGTTCCCGACTCTTTTTTCCGGTGGTTAGATAGGAAGGTGAAACTTATTAAGCCTACAAGCCTCCATTCTTGAAATTCTAGAGGGTGCTTCCCCCATCATACGATTACTGATGGTGATTCCATCTGATAAGCACCGTGTCGTATATCAGCGTATTCGCACCAGATCTTGGATCTCATAACCACGGTGAGTGGCGTTCCGCAATCACTTTGATGTTTTTCTGCTACCCAAGTCTTGTGCTCTTAGATGTGCCGGTCAGTGATCCCCTAGCGAAATTTTACAGGTTGGCATTAGATGCGCGCCTAGACTACACGAAAATTTCATTAGGTGGTGGGAAAAATCTTGACTGACAGCGTAGCTGTTCTTAAAATTCGTAGTGCTAGGTACTGTTTCGAAAAAAGCTGTGCGAATGAACAGAGGAACAGCGAAAGAACGGATGCAAAATGCCAAAACTCGAGATAAGTCGAAAAACGCGCATCCCACTGTTGTCTCCATACTTTTGGACCACCCTGTACACTGTTCAA
Organism: Ancylostoma ceylanicum; assembly: GCA_000688135.1. NCBI lineage: Eukaryota > Metazoa > Nematoda > Chromadorea > Rhabditida > Ancylostomatidae > Ancylostoma > Ancylostoma ceylanicum. The sequence continues at coordinate 301,492 of JARK01001546.1, forward strand.
CCTTCGTCCTCGTAAACCGATGGTCCATGCAGAAATGTGTGAACCTGGAAAACAGACGTTCATAGTGAATACTTCAGTACTGAATTCACTAAAATCCATGACGTCTAACATAGACGCTACTAACAAATGTCAGAAGTACGGGGAAAATTAAAAAATTAAAAATACTAATGTCAGGACAGAAATGTTCAATGTTAATTTGTTCAAGAAGAGCCGAAGAACGTTGTTCGAGAAGGATGTGCAAAATATACTTCAAGATCATCATCGTACGACTGGCGAACTGCTCCTATCAAGTTATTTTCTGGACCAAGAATGCATTCAGTTCAGACTCGAGATGATCGATGAGCAATCCGGATCAAGAAGAGCCACGTCCATGGAGGTCTGAGACTGGATAGCGAGAGCAGTAACAACAAAGAAAAGGATGAACGCAATACGCCAGGACATTTGTACCCTATGGGAGGTGTATGAACTGCTAATTGACGGCGAACATGCAACGGAGGAATCTCGGAATCGCTTCATCCAGAAGAAGAGGGCTGATCCAAGATCGATCTGGAAAACAACGTCATTCCCGGTACTCACCCACAGAAATCCAGCATCTGCATTTCAGGATCACAAATTTTTATCAGTCGGTGACGAACTTCACAGCCGGCGGAACCGTCGAAGAAAATGAAGCAGACATCACCGCAATGGAAGAAAGGTTAGAAAAGAAAATGGAAGCAATTCTTCAGAAGAGCGAAAAGATGATGAAAACGCTGATGACGAATATGGAGGCCAGACTGAGCAAGATAGAGGAAATGGTCAAAAACAGTCAGAACCGTTGAACACCACAGAAATCACGGAGAAATTGGAGGACGCACGCAAAAACCTGGATGAAAAAATCGAGGTTGCAATAGAATCTGGAATGCAGACGCTCCTCACTGTCAAGAAATTGAAGAAAAGGAGGGAGGAGTTTGAAATGCAAGACTACTTGGATGTAGAAAGAGACTGCAACCAGAACTTCCTTCAATACGAGAAGCAGAGAAAACACGACAACCCTGGAAAGAAGACTCCTCATACGAAAAGAGCTCAAAACACGGCTGAGGTGGCACAAGTCAAAAGATGCCGGACCACCACACCACCTCCACCGACGTCACAAAATAGAAACAGGCCATGTCGGGGATCGAGAGGCTCGAAAATAAACTTGCGTCACTTTCGAAATGCCCGCCACGCTTCTTCAGATCACAGAACTTCACCGTTTATATGGACAACAACGAAGTGGAGACGTGTGTCTTTTGTGAGGAAAAGGGAGCACACCCTTCCGACGGTTGCCCCAGAATCCATATGGTAGATGTAAGAAGAAAGGCATTAGCGCGGATGGGCAAGTGTACTGTCTGGGATTCTGCCCGAAGCCATGCCCATACATGGCAGAATGTCTGTACTGCAAGAGTACGTACCACAACACGGCAATCTGCCACTTGCCTCAAGGAAGGAAAGAAATTATGGAAAAAATAAGAAAATTGAAGAATAAATGTTTGCATGTTTACTTTCGTGAGCGGAAGTATTATGTTTCACATGAAATTTTGAAATTCAAATTTTAGCTCGAAATGTAGAGGTAGGTCGGACCACGGACCAGTCCGCGCGCATGACCTACCGCAACCAATAAAGCGGCTAATTCTGTTTTCCCTGCACGTTAATGTAGATGCTTCACCTCATTCGCAGAGCATGTCTAGCTCTTCGAATGACTTTGTTTCCATTCCCATGCCGCCTTAAACTGAAAGAAGGTCCTCGGAAATCTGTCAACTCGTTGAACTGCTTTCTGACAAACATACGGTCTCTGTCAAAAAATGCAGAAAATTCGGTTTTTTCGGTAATTGAAAAAACGTCGATATTGTAATCATTACTGAGCCTTGGCTGAAGCCTTCCGTTATCACAGCTCCTCTGTTAGGACCCCTGTGCCCTATCTACAATGACATTCGGTGCGACAGGTTAAGGAAGGCCGGCGGCGGTATTCTGTTAATGCTTCGAAATCATTTGTTTCATAAGCTAGTGTTTAAGGAATCAGTGGCCAACGGTTTCGAATTATTATGCTGTGACCTGATCTTCCCTATTTCCTTACGAGTAATTGGTGTCTACCGAGCCCCCAGTTGCTCCGCATTGAAGAATGAGCTTGCTCCTTCCCCTGTTCAATCAGCGGCGGTTTCAACTGCCCGGATATCTGTTGGACCAAGCCTCCCCATGGAACCTTCAAAGCTTCCAGGGTATTCTTGGATCTTCTTTATTCACATAAATACGTGCAGTTTATGACCGATGTTACCCGTTTTGATAATATCTTGGACTTATTGATTTGTAATGATCCGAAACTGGTCAGCAGGTTAATGTTACTTCTCCTATTGGCAGCAGTGATCATTGTGGAATTGAGTTTGAGCTGAATGTATGCTTTCACACTAATGATACGTGTCTGTATAGGGATTATAAGCATGCAAACTTTGATGTGATTTGTGATTTCTTATTTAGTGTTGATTGGATGGGCTCCTTTAGGCAATTGTCATCTGCTAATGATATTTATTTGCTTATGATATGTATGAACTACTGTTATCTGTACTGGAAGACGCTATTGAGCATTACGTTCCTCTATCGAGGAAACCTACTTCGGGATGTAGAGTCCCTTTGTATTTGCAAAGGCTCTCTAAAATTAGATCCAAAGCTTGGCATATTGCTCACACTACTCCCACCACCGAAAACGTCAAAATGTTCAGAGAGATAAATGATAAATCCACCAAAAAATCAGCTAAATTTAATTCATCAGTGGAGAAAAAAGTCACTGACTCTCAAAAGCCTAATTTGTTTTATAAAATGATTAACGCCAAACTCAGACGTACCCTTGCTGACCATTTCGCAAGTGTCTATATTTCCCAAAATGAATCACATGAACGCAGGTAAATGCTATTCTCTCCTTCCATATACCCTCAGATGGCCGATTCTTTTTGTTCTCTCAGGCAAGAAATTTTCGACTACTTGTCGAATTGGAAGAAATCAAGCTCGCTTACCCAGATAACATACCATTCTATTTTATTCAAAAGGTTGCGCATCTTATTGCCTTTTCCCTTGAGCTTATTTTTAATTACAGCTTTATGTGTGCGGACATACAGTTGGCGTCATTGGTGGTGACCCGTCTGCGGCCTCGAAAAGAACGCGGCGCAACCGCGCCGCTCGAGCGAGGATCCTCTCCGAGACATCAAATTATGGGGTTTCCTTGATAGTCAGTTAGTTTTCTCATTAGTTATCATCAAATGTGATGAACAACTATCAAGAAAACCCAAATACGCCACTGCGGCGACGATTCTAGCATGAGCGGCGAGGTCGCCCCACGTGCTTTTCGAGACCGTAGACGGGTCACCGCCATCGTCGCCCACTGTACCTAGCAGATGGAAGCGTTCCTACGTAATTGCGTTACCTAAGAAAACACCCGAAAATTACCGGCCTATCAGTCCCACTTCACCTTTTGCTTGCATTTTTGGGAAGATAGTGAAAAAGAGGATTGTTGAACATCTCGAACTTCACTCAATAATACTCAAAGAACAGCATGGATTTGTTAAACAAATATCTACGCAAACCCACATGCTGTAGTGTTTGAATGACTGGACATCGGCTATTGAAAGTGGGGAAGAAGTGGACATAGTTTATTTTGACTTTGCTAAAGCGTTCGATAGGGTATCACTCTCTAAGCTCATCAGGAGGTTAACCCCTGTAGGTATTCATCCCAGGATTGTCAATTGGCTAGCAGTTTTTCTATGTGAGAGGTCGTTCCTGGTTTACGATCAGGGTTCCCTTTCTAGTGCTAGGTTTTGTCCTAGCGGAGTGACTCAGGGGAGCATTCTCTCGCCTGTCTTGTTTAACATTTATACACATGGAATCCCCAGCTCAGTTTCTTCCTTAAATGATTCCTGTAAAATGTTCGCAGATGACCTTAAACTATATTCCCGAGTGTCAAGGGATTGCAGTGCTACAAGTCTATAAAATGCTATCGACATCCTATTTTGTTAGCCTGACGAATGGAGTCTTCCTATATCAATCGGCAAAACTAGGGTTTTGAACATTAGTAAGAACAATCCCTTGCGTCGTTACACTTTGAATAGGCAGGATCTCACTGAAGTGAATGAAGTTAAAGACCTGGGGCTCCTTTACGATAGCAATTTAAACTTTGATCAGCACTGCAATGAAATCAAGAATAAGGCAATGCTCCAAATGTTAAAACTTTTCAAAGGCCTCCACTCTAAGGATCCCACCGTCTTCCAAGGCGAACCACAAGGCGAACTCGCCGAAACGTCACTCGAATAAAGATCATAACAATCTCGTGCAAGGCTTCAAGCAAACAATCAACAATACATCAATCATTTGCGCTGTTCATAAAGAAAAACAACTCTGAATTAGAAATTTCTCAGCGGCGATCGTTTTGCTTCAAAACCACATGTGGCCATAAATCTCCATCGTAAAGATCTACTTTGAAGGTACACACGTTCTTTTCTTAGCGTTAAACCTTCAGCATATCAACAATGACCGTGCTCTCAACACCACACTCGTTGCGTCCACGAAGGATACGGAAGTATCCTAAAAGGAAATGGCATTGGTGGAATGCGTATGTACAGTAGGCGTCAATGGCGGTGACACGCCTGCGGCCTCAAAAACACGCGGCGCGACCGCACCGCTCAATGTAGAATCGTCGCCGTGCAGGTGAATCTGGGTTTTCTTGATAGTTGTTCATCAAATTTGATGGTAACTAATAGGAAAACTAACTGACTATCAAGAAAACCCCATGATTTGATGTCCCGGAGAGGATTCCTGCTCGAGCGGCGCAGTCGCGCCGCGCCCTTTGCGAGGCCGCAGACGGGTCACCGTCATTGACGCCCACTGTATTAAATTTAGGAAACGAGAAATTCAAGAAAACTCTCATCAAACTTCTTATGAAGAACACCTACCGTTCTCTCCCCAATCGCTATTCCAAGTGTTAGCGACAAACCAGTATGGAATTACATTTTCTTGTACCCAGCCGATCAATTTGATGGAGTGGGCTCCCGTTTGCGCTCCGGCAGTATGCTGGAAATGCGGAGCACAGGGCAGTGATTTTAATGACATTTTAAAATCCTAGAGGTTCTTCATGAGCTGTTTGAACCAATTTTTGCCTTTACCAGCTGCAGCGTGTTAGCAGACATAATCACTGTGAGAGTGGTATTACTTATTGTTTGATAAAATATTTCTGCATCCAATAATTCGGAAAAATCTGAACAGTTTTGCTGATTATCTACTCTCAGATTCCGTAATTGCAGGATCGCAGCGGGACTTGAACGAGGGATGCGGAGAAAGAGAGCATAGTCCAAATGAGAGGGAGAATTAGGTCCCGACGCGATTCTGCAGCCGCGACGCTATAAAACGGTCCGCGCAATCCGCTCAGCTTTTCGACAGTGGCTGTAAGTTGTAGGAGTAGTTGGCTTAACTACATGTCGGCACCTTTCCCTAGTATGTGTAATGTGTTATGTTTCCTAGTGTATGAAGTGTGTTTGTCGAGTTTGACTTTGACTTTCCTGATTTTTGAGAGAAAATATTGTGAGAAAGGAAAACATGTCGTACCATATAGATTCCACCCTTGTAGTATGAGAAGTCTTGGTAAGTTCTCATGACGGCTTGGACTGGGCCGTTGGTCATGATTTCTTTCTGGATGGCTGCCTTGCTATCTTACACAGCATATGCGGTCTTTACTGAATGAAAAGAAGAATAGACTCAATTAACCATTTTTTACTTCTGTAGCAAGAAGATTCTTTTCTTTTTTTCAAATTCAATATGTACTAAAATAAGTATAGACTTTCCAAAAAATCCTTGCCTCACGCTACACTGCGCGTCGACTGAGCCACGTCACAGCGCGTATGATAATGCATAGGAGGGGCGGCGCGGTTCAGCAGATGGGCGGTGTAGCATGACGCAAGGATTTTTTGGAAAGACTGTATATTACGACTTGTCAATTACCGAAGAATTCATCTTGTTCATACTTCTTCTTGTATCCGCGTTTGCACTTTTACTTGCATTTCGGTGTTTCGTGAAGTTCTTTTGAGCACGGACCATAGTATTTCTGTCCGTGGTGATGACCACATGGGTTGAATGGGTATGGTTTGCACACTCAAGAACTATAGTTTGAGCGTATGGACAGTAGTGGAGACCGTCACTCCTACCTTTTTCCCATATAGACCGCCAGTGCAGACGCCTTTGTTGACTATGTAACGCCATGCCTCAATGGGCCATCCTCGTTGGCATCTGTGTACAGAAAATATGATGAAATTATGGGCCATTATTGAGTTGAAAATAAAATGGATTGGCTACGAGGGATGGATGGAGAAGAGATGCGGAGAGAGAGCTTGCTCCAAATGAGAGGAAAAACTAGGTCCCGTACAATATGAAATTGTGGCAGCTCGCAAAACTTTAGAGGCGTTTTAAATTTGAACTGGAATTGCAAAAAGTTCTAGCAAATATGGAAGTAATGCTTACTGGTCTGTAGTTTTCTGGGTTGCATAGTGGTGTTCTGGGTATTAACGTGAAGAAAGAGTTCTTCCATCTGAGAGGCACCTCTGATCTCATGTAGGACAGGTTAAACAAATGCTCAAGAGGGTAACCAATTCGGGGAAAAATGTTTTCGATGAATTTCACAGGGACAAAACCAGGAGACAGCGAGCGAGTTGGATTTTGGTCATTTCGATATGAGGTCTATGATTCGCTCCTTGTAGAACAAAACTGTGGATTCCATGTTAGGAGCAATGGGTTTTATTTCGTCTGTGGTGGGCACGGAGATGTTGAAACATTTCTGAAATTGCAGTGCAACGGCTTCAGCCTTGCTTTGGTCATCGAATATTATCTTACCCTCAAACAAACTGGCACATCAAACATCTCTTCTTCCAGCATAAGTGCGATAAAATACAAAATCGGAATCAAAAGAATCAAAATGATAAATGATATGTGATAAATTTAGGAAACGAGAAGGAGGTCACAATTCCTGTACTTGCATGAGATCAGGTATATTGCATCTGAAATGTAAAACGCCGAGTAACAACTGGCTAGAAGATCTTACCATCGAACAATTGATGAGAAGCCAGTGGATTCTTCCAAATTACAATCACCGAACATGGCTGGTGCTTCGTTCCGATCACACTGCTGTTTCTGATTTCTACAGCCACCCCTAGTCATCTCCTCATTTGCCGATTGAATAAACGATACCATCTCGTTTGATAAAATTCACGTTGTTCCCAAACAATAAGAGACTGATGATAAAAGATTGTATGCATGTCTGTTACTACCGACATTCACCTGACACAGCATATATTGTTCTTTCAGCAGATCAGCTCCCGTGACATGAACGTTGCTCCTTCTCTTGCGAGGTGGTGTTGCGGCATATTGAGCATGCTGAGAGTGGTCGGTTGCTTCTCCACTATCGGTTACAAATTCATCCTGATCATATCAAATGCAGTCCAATGACAGCAGCGTTAAACGTATTCTATACCATACCATATGGGAAATAGCTTCTTCAAGAGTCTCGTCATCGATTTCATTTCTGAAGGTCCATAGCTTCTTCTTGATCAAGAGTCTCGTCATCGATTTCATTTCTGAAGGTCCTCCCTTCTACCCTCCCACTATCCATATCACTATCCATAGTAACGTGCGATCTTCGCTAAACAGAACTCTAAAAGGCGCGACGAGCTCTCCAATAAAACACCTTCACTTATCTAGGAAGTTATTTTTCTTCAAAACAACTCTTCCAACATTATTTTCACTCTTTCTCTGAAGGGCTGGACAACTAAAATTGTTCATTTCGTTCGAAACAATATAATCAATGAAAATGTTGTACCTCTTCTCCCTCGAAACCGCTTTTTTTCATGCAATACCTTTGCTCAGTGCCCTGCTACACATGTAGTCCCGGTGATTTCTGATTTTTCTCTCACTCGTATGGAAATTTTCCTGACTGAGCTCTTAGCAATTGATCGCTATAAACCAGAATGATAAAGCGCAAAGAAAAAAACTTTCCGTAATGAGCCAGCATTCGCGTCGTCTTCCCCTTCTCCATACATGACTTGATTGTAAATAATTTCCTTCTACGTCCTCTACTAATCCATTTGTGTCTGAATGAACCACCTCTTTCTTTCTTTTTGTATGTACATATACACCAGTAGATTCTCATCACATAAACACGCCAGCTAAACATAAGTCATTTTTAGAGATCACTTCTACTGAACATACTAAGTCACATTCAGAAACTCATAGCCTCTAAGGTCGGCCAAAGCGCATCACTTCGCAGAGATGGGAGGAGTTTAATGCTGAAGGGTTTAATGTACTTTTGGGAGATCGTTGACACAACGTGGGAGCATATGGATTCGCATTTTACGGAAGGTTTTCATACTTTTGCTCGCATATACTGTGAAGTATGCGAGCGAAGTGAGCTTCAAAGGCAGCACCCACGGAAATTTTGCCTTCACAGATTTTACTGAATTCACAGGTTTAGCACTACAGCGAAGGCATACGCAGTGATCAACTTTGACAAATCCTACTGGAAAGACGCTCCTCGTCGCCACCACTTCAGTCCGTTTGCGGAAGATGGCCGAGTTGCCCGGGCATAAACCGGATTGAGATGAGAATCAAAGCAAGTTTAATGAAAGCATTAGTTTAGTTTATTATCATAATGGAAGAAAGTGATTGTAAGCAAGGATACCCATTCATATCATACTCTATATATATTGCAGAAAATTTGTGACTTTGTGCGTGCGTGCACACCATTGAGGGGGCGCAAGTAGCGGTGAGCGGTGGAATCATTCAATCAAGTACTGATTCCACAGGGATAAGCCGGCATTCGAAAGTGAGGAGACCCATGGAGACAGGTTCAGTGATGTGATAAGGGTGCGTCGGCGTTCAAAGTGCGGGAGATGGGTCCGGCGATATGATAAAGGTGCGCCGGCGTCCAAAGTAGGGGCGGTGGGTCCGGCGATATGATATGGGTGCGTCGGCGTCCAAAGTGGGGGGAGATGGGTTCTGCGATATGATAAGGGTGCGCCGGCGTCCAAAGTGGGGGGAGGTGGGTCCGGCGATATGATAAGGATTCGCCGGCGTCCAAAGTGGGGGGAGATGGGTCCGGCGATATGATAAGGAAGCGCCGGCGTCCAAGATGGGGGAGATGGGTTCCCGGATGGCGATCAGACGTGTGGAATCGCCTGGAAAATGAAGAAGTGTAGGAGTAAGGTCTAATCCTACACGAGAAATGCGCCAGTATTCATTGCGGCTTTCTCTCCTACATGCTTCACTTCCTTCCCTACACCTGCTTCCTCATCATTGCTTTCCCCACTCTCTGCCCTTTCCATTCATGTCTAAATGGACCACCTCCCCCCTTCCCTCTTATATACACCAGTAGACCCTTATCACTTTAGTTACCACACCAGCCAGACAAACATGTGCCATTTCAATGGTCATTTGCGCTGTATCGGTTACATTCAAACATCGATAGTCCACAGGTCTAATAAAGGAGAATCACCTTGCGGAGACGGGAAGAGGCCCCCTGTAATGGATTTGAGCAATTTTCAGGAGATCGTTGGCTCTACATGGGTGAATATTGATTCAAATCTTCCAAAAGGTTCTCCAGGGTTTTTTTTTATATTATGTGAAGTATGCGAGCGAAGCGAGCATCAATAGAAGTCTGGAAGTCCGGCGTTAGCCGGACAAACAGACTGGTCATACTATAACTCATCCTCATTGATCGCCAGCACAAACTTAATCTCTCTTTATCTTGAGATTGCTGATTCCTACGACGATACAACTTTCGTAGAATTGTTGGCGCTATTGCTAGCTATCCAAAACAATGAAAATCTCGGCCATGAAAATTTTCGTGGGCGCTGCCTTTCAAGTAAAAGTCTGGACCGGTATTAAAAAGACCGCGAGACTGGTGTGAAGATAAAGCGATATGGCCGAAATAGAATTCAGCCTCAAATCAGAATGACCTACGAGTATAGGTTTAGTTTTATTCCAACCATGCGTGAAGGAAACTCGTGTAAAGATGTGAGGTCTGCAGATTGAACTGGTAATCATTTTTCACGACTAACACGATGTCGGGTAAGTCGTGTAGCATCTCTGTGAGTACTATAGGTAGAGCCGCAAACCCAGCCACGACCAGTTTGGCAAAGGTACATCCATTCAAAGGCTATGGTATGCTTCACAGCGACGCTGTCGCTGCGACCGTTAACCGCAGAAAGTTCTCGTGCAACTGATCCCACACCAACATGCTATCCAACACAAATAGCATGATAAGATATGTGAACTTGTAACACTTTGTTATCATCATTTTCATGTGAACGGTCGCAGCGACGGCGTCGCTGTGAAGCATGCCATATCCCTAACAGCATGATTGGCCGGCGAAAATGGAGTTTGGAGGGGGAGGGGGGCGCCTAGCAAAAGTCGATAACTTGACCTGTCGTACATGTTCTGACTCGGTAGCTGACATGTTCAGAACGCTCTGACTTGTTAGCTATCATTACGTACAATAGTTACCTGAAATGCAAACACGTCAGGACGTGTTGGGTAGATCATATCATCGACCAATACCAAGTGCCCAACTCCATTTTCACCAATAAGGCAAGCGAACAAAGGAAAGATCACAAATACAACAAGAAAAAAGACAAGAATTATCAGAACTCCGGGAAGATCAAGAAAAACATTTGGGGACCAAAATGAAAGAGATTTCGAGAATCAGCGTCGGCACCACGCGCAAGCTTCGTGTGGTGCGTCGTTTTCGCCCGTTCGAATTTGAATTTAGCAGCATTCTCAATATGGTCTGGAAGCCCACAGAGCGCCGCTGACACTACATTGTCTGCAATAACGACCCGCACTCTGTTTCCATCGATGGGATAATGCCACAGAATCCGTTTTGAAGGAGATGGGTGTAAAACGTCAACTCAGGCAATTCTAGCAGGCCTCCCCGTGCGAGTTCAGGTCTTGCGGGCTTATTTGTGGGCGGGCGGGACTTGTTAGCGGGCCTCACCCGTGCCATTTTTGTGGGCGGGCTTCATAGCAGGCCTCCCGCGGGCGAGTTCACGTCTTGCGGGCGGCGCGCATGCCGTATTTGTGAGCGGGGCATGTCAGCGGGCCATCCACGCTTGTTTCCTGGTACATCAAGATACCCCTGCGCCTGATTCAATATCTGCTAGCACTTTAGGATGACATTTGAGGGAAGGGCAATTTATATGCACTAGCTTTGTGCGTGCGGTGTTCGTGCGTCCATCTGACGAAGGATAAAGCTGGTCGCATAGCTGCTACAGCTTAGACGCACGCGTTTACAGGGCAATTTATACTAGATGCGTGTGTGCGTCAGTGGCGCGACTGATGCACGCCTTGGAAATGCTGCGATGAAGGTTTGTGGACAACTCAGAACCCCAAAAACAACTTGTCGACAAGCTTTTGGCGAGCAAGTTTCTGATCGCATCTGAAACTTGCATTCTCAAAAGCTTGTCGACAACTTGGTTTTACACATCCTTGTCGACAACTTGTCCGTCCAAAAGCGTCGACAACTTGGTTTCACGCTTCTTTGCCTTGCCTATATAATGCGGACAAGTGTACAGATCGCTTTCTTTATGTTTTTGAGATATAAACAGTGTGTGCATGATTACCATCGATAACAACAATAACCACACATAGTCCCCACTGTGATAGGCAACAATTACGAAAATGAGGGAACAACTAGTAACATTCACGAGAAGAAATCATACCCATAAGAATATCGGTCTCTGGAAAAAGAGCCCAATAACGAACAGCACAAAAAGAACGTGCGATAGGGTATGAGATTCGTGGGGTGCTACAGCTCTTTTTTATCTTCCCAACGAGAGGATTCTTGGTTCTCGCAACCAGAGACGTCTTGGCTTTCTCAGATGGATCTATTAGGGTGTTGAGTTGGAAATGCGCGTTTTTGCATCAGACAAATTATTTTTTAAAAACAAAGCTACAAAACCCCAGTCCAAGTTCAATGCAGAATTAGTATTGCTAAATCTTCGACATCTTCCACACAAAGAGTGAACGCTCTGGGTTATCACAGCGCAGTGACCTAAAATAGCCGCTTACACAAAATTTGGTTTCGTCAGTTTTGAAATTTTTCTCATTTATTTAAGGATTAAACGAAGCAAGCAGGTAGTCGCCTAATAGCGCAAAGTCTGGGCTCTTAGGCGATCCCAAGTGCAACTCCTAATTCTAGATGTGAAGACCAGGGCAGTCGAGGAAACGATTTTCAGTGAGAATTTCGGTTCAGTTACCCAAGTTCAAAGCCATTTTCGAGTAATTTATTGTCGCATGGATTTAGCCAATTAATGAACCAAAAATTCTCTTAATTCTATATAGGATTTGTAGTGGTGCTCTGCTGCAGTTTCACGCTCTTTAACAACTAGGGAAACAGAAAACAGGGAACAGAATAGAGAACAGAAATTTTAGAACTTTGGTAGGGCTTCTTATAAATTCCTTTAAGAAACAAAGAACGAAGGGATGCTCGACAACTTGCATACGAAAAAATTCTGCATGAATTCCTCTTTGAGAGCTATTAAAAGTTTGGCGAAAAACGTTTGGCAACACATTCATAAAAACGTCGAAACTTCAGCGCGCATTTCCAACTTAACACCCTAATAATAACACATAGAATTGGATGTGTGGATTTGTCACAACATACTATCTTATACTCACCAAGCAAGGCACGCTGTCCCACACTATCAAAAAATTCAATATCTTCAACCAACTGCCTTTCTTTCATGTTATCCATAGCTTGTTATGATCAGTTTTGCTTCAAGCCGCACCACTACAAAGACTCGAACTAGCATACATATGTAAGGATGAGCAGGTGAAACATCATGTTCAGCCGATAGAAAACCTTTTTTAAACATGGAATTCCTCTGCTATTAAAAAAGGTCATGTAAAAAATGATTTTGAAAGAGAATCTCATCTATTAGGTGTTAACATAAGTGCTTGCGCTTGCCATTTTTCCGTAACATGTCCTTTACCTTCTGAAAGTTCTATTCTTCCTCTACAATCCATTTGTTACGAGTTTTCACAGAACTATTGAAATACTTGATTTTTAGGCTGAAGGAAAAAAACACCAACTCGAGAAAAAACGACATTTTCTCCTTGTATTCAGTAGAGAACGAAAAGCACCCGGTACTATTTAAATCTGGAAGCTATGTAAAATATAAATGCGAAATAACATTACCAGTAGAGGTGTTGGATGGCCAGTTTGACGAAACATGGGTGGGGTCGGACGTTGTCATGGGGTAAGATGGCTAGACCCGTGCAAGTGGATTCTTTTAACGGAATTACCTCAGCTATTTGATAGCTTTGAGAGGTATAATGTCCACCTAGACCGTACGATTCACGTAAAGCATTTTCCATGTCCTCTCGAAAGAAATCTGTTTTGCCGAGGGGTTGGTGTCATTAAAACCAAATATGTCTTCTTTTAGCTTCGAAAATTGCTGATGATCAGTCATTTGGAGCAAAATATCTCTTTCATACCTAGAACAGGTCGCTTGGACAGTTCTGATGGCCTTTCGAGCTTCAGCTGAATGCCAGAATAGTTAGCTGTCCGTTGCGCTGTTTTTCGCTGACTCATTTCTCCACTTCGCTGGCTCAAAACTCAATCAAACTGTTATTAGGTTGTCGGGAAATGATTGAGACACTCCACTGAAAATTCTCTCTTGCATCCCTCACACATGGCTTGGGCCCACGATATGTGAGTATATGATAGCCTGGTCCTTGAGCAATTACACCATGGGTATGACATGGCGTAGCCTTACACCATGGTGCAAGTAGGAGCGAGAATGCACGGGCAACTAATTCGAGTGATTTTCTTTCATGAGCTTCTGTTGAGCGTCAGTGCGAGCAGGAGGAGTGCCTATACCATCATAGCATTTGACGCGGTGCTCGTCAGTCGCGCAACCATGAAACGTCTGTTCTGGTATTTCCTTTCAGAAGATATGTGTTCTTAAAGACATTTACCAATTATGTGACTTCCTGAGCTTAGGACCAAGATATGCTCCGTCGGAGTTGCTGGCACGCAACGTAATGAACAACAACACCTTTTGCAATAATCAATTCAGGGCAATGACCGGCAAATATGGAGAAAAGAGACATAGACTTGTCGAAGTGCACGTTTTGGTGCACAAAAATCACCCTCATACGGCTTGGTCGACTCATTCTTAGCAGGAGGAGCAGGAATGGACTGCGCTGCCATACTCGATACCCTTGCCCAATCTTGCACTCTCCAACTAACATCTCGTTCGGTCGCTCAGACACTCCTTGGCCAAGCAATACTCCGCCAACTTTAAGGATTTTTTGAGCACTGACTGGTGGATTCTTCGACCTGTGGCTTCTTGATTTTCGAACCTGTGGAGACAAGTCTGACCCTGAAGGGTGGCCTAAAGTGATGGGTATACATTGTGCCCACAACAGGTCCCAAGGTTTCCTAATTGAAAAGAAAAAGTTTAAAAAGTAGTAAAAATCTGGAGTGTCTCAATAATTTCCCGACAACCTTATATTTTACTGAAAACTTCTTACAAGATTCTTACAGAGGAAGAATAGCGCTTCAAATATTATATCACTTGTACCTGAAAGGCAACAAATAGGTGGAGAAAAGTGAATCCGAAAAAAAGCGCAAGGACTCATGTTAACACTTAATATATACTTTATGTAGTGGAGCCAAATCTTACTTCTTCACTGGCAGTTTATGTGTGGGTGTGAGTCTTGCCACTTAGCAAGCTTCCACGAAGAGGTAAGTCTCGCCAGTTGCTGTAGGCGAGACATGTTTTAGCACGCTTCCAGTTACTGATAGCGCTCAATTTCCATGATTTGACGTGAAACAAAATGCGCCTTGTGCAACCACTGCATTGCTCTAATTTTTGAAACTGACATTACACGAATGTGAGGAAAGCGAAACGAGCCGTTAGCCGGACGCTCAGGCAATCTAATTGGACAGGTGGAGAATTTTCTATTAGGTCGTCAAGTATGAAATGTCTGATTTTCCAAGTGGTCAGTTTGACAGCTGGTATCCCAGGGTTTTCTTAGATCCACTCTCATCTTTCTTCCCTTTATGGAGGTACATTCTCCCTCTCTCAAAATCACCTATTTGATTTTTGATCAACTTTAAAACTTTTGTCTGAGAGGAATTTTTGTGAACCCACTCAAAGGCAAAAAATCGTATCATATCGGAATACAGGTTCCATCGCGGAGCCTGCAAAGCAAGGACAACTCAGAATACCCAAGAAATGTTTGGAGAGGGGGTTGCTAATGAATGAACGGGACACCGATGTTTTGAGGAATTTCTACCCCGTGATATAAACCTGCAAAGTGAGCGTTGTGATAAACTTGGATTACGATTAGTTGGGAGCTGTGGCTTAAGCGGATAGGAGTCAAACTATGCCTGTATATGCAGCAAGGTTTGGCGTTCGTAACCCTTTATTATTTAGGTGTTCAAGGCAATATGACAAGGTAAAGTGGCTCGATGAACGAATTTTTCACAGGTTTGATCCCCAAAAATTAGGGCCATTTTTTGACCATTTTTTGCAAAACCGCGCTGCGTAAACCAGAGGAGCAAGGAGGGGAATCCACCTGCCATTCACTGCACTGACCAAACCTTCCACTACTTGACCACAACTTCTCCCAAGTACCAGTCCACTTCTTGGTAGAGAAAATTTTCCACTTTCAACATGATGTGGGAAACGCCCTTCGCCAACTTATCGCTTCTTGCTTCCCAGGCTTCTAAGCTGTTGGCGCAACCATGCTACCGCTTAGATGGCAAGGCTGTGGCGGTGGCATAGGGGCATATTTGGATTGCTCATACTTCATCTTGTTGGAAAAACATTACTCGAAACTGCCTCATTCAAAATCAGACAATTCATACTTGACGACCTAATAGTAACATATCTTACGGAGACATTGTCCCCGTGACCGTTCACGTCCAACATTTTCGTATAATTACTCCTACTAAGGACCGCAAAACAACTTGTTCGACCAAAAGCTTGCTGACAAGTTGTTTTTGACAAATCGTTGTCGACAACTTGTTTTTTCTCTTCTTTGTCGACAAGTTGTCTTTCCAAAAGCTTGTCGACAACTTAGTTTTGGATATCTTAGTGATATCAAGGTTGTCGACAACGATTTGCTAGCTCAAAGCTTGTTTGCAAGTTCTTTTTGGGCTTAGCTGGGCGGACAAGTTGTTTTTGGGGTTCTGAGATAGCAATGGGTTTTCTCTTGGAATACCTTACAATGACCAACACCACTCACTCATTCATGAAATCGATGGGTTGCTTTCTCGTATCTTGCCTTGCTTATATGGAGCTCAGACGAAGATGGCGCGGCCGCTGCGAATGCTTCACGACTCCGCAAACGCGTGCGCCTGAGCTGCGGCTGTGATGCGACTGGCCCTATTCTTCATCGTATAATTGAACGCAACTGATATAAACTGCCCCTACCGCGGCGGCCATGCGTTCTTTACAGGACCTTTCGTGCATTTGCCGCGGCGGCGACGCCACCGCGACAGAAGTTGTCGTAAGGCGGCAAACTACCCCTACGACAATTCATTGCCGCAAGTCGCCAGGCAACGTCGTTGGGCGTCGCCGCAGCAGAAATATAGGCAAGGTCGCGCCGGTTCCCTGCTGCGGCGACGCTGCCGCGACTTCGCCAGCTTGTGCTTAAAGAGGTATTTACACTTTTCCGCGAGGCGATAGCGTCGTGGCGACGGCTACAAGACACGCCCGACGCGACGGGTAGCGATGCCATCGCGCCGTTCTTGAAGCAAAAAGTAGAAACAGGACGCGACGGAGATCCGCGGCATCGCGTCGCGATGACATAAGCCAGCTACCACAGCGCGACTTGCGCATGCATCCACGCGGGACCCAAATGCATTTGAACAGATTGCTTGGACGCGATGATCCAAGACGAAATATAAACACTTCCTAACCTTGGGCGACTCTCGCAGCGACCAAAGTGTGAAATCCCCTTTCATTAGGAACTCCATGCAGCGTTAACCGGTCTTCGTCGAAAATCTTCTGCAAATTGATGCGTGCGTCAGACGCACGCATCGTAGTATAAACTGCAGTTTTGGAAATGTAGCGACGGGTGCTGCGTCGAGTCATCGATTCTGCATGACATGGAGATCTCACTGCAATAAAGGATAAAGGATAAAGTGGTCGGCGTTGATCAATCCCGTCACGAGGGATGCGCCACGCATTCGACTTCATCTGAGCATCGTAGAGGCGTTGAATGCGTATGTGCCCTTACAGTGACTTGCGGGGGGCATTCGATGAACCAAGTCAGTGCTTCATCCTCCCAGACTCCTCTGGTACCGATTTACCGACCCCGGAGGGGTGGATGGCTTGGTTGGCCACGGGCGCGGGATCGAACCATCGACCGTGTGCGTGCACAGCGAGCCTCTTACCACTGCGCCAAACGCGCCCTATCTCACTGCAATAACGAAGAGAATTAAGAACTTAGGACGCAATCTGATGTTTAATCTTTAATTCAATCTTACTGGGTCAATCATGAAAACATCCCCACTGATTCAATTTAGTCCGAAATCAGATAGAGATAAAAATCACATACTCACTACGGATCCGCACGTACTTATGAAGTACAGTGGTGATGAAGAATGAAGGCACCAGCAACCTCAAAGTGGTCGAGGATATCAGGGCGGATGGCCGAGTGGATAAGCAGTGGGAGGCAATAGTGAACAATGAAAGGGTAAATTCGAATCTCCGGGCAGTAGATTACAATGTGAACCTGCGAGAACTTTGCAAAAAGGTCTGTTTTTCCCTTTTCTGAATGTTTTCGATGGTTTCTTCCTGTTTTGGTGTTCCGACGAACCGTTATGATGCACTAACCCAGCCTCGACCTGCTCGATTAGCGTGCCTCCCGCGCTCGTTTTGCAATTCGCCCATGGGAGTGATCTGGGGCCGCCGGGTGTGAAGCTATTATAGAATTGCCTGAGAAGATAAAAGAAATGACACCAAATTTGCACCAAAACATAGTGATGTAGGCTAAGAAATCAAGCGGACGTAATTGCGGAGAAAATCGGATCAGCGGCCCTCTGTGAGCTAACAGACAATAGCTTTGCTGTAACTATTGAATAGTGCTGAGCTTACTGCAGCAGTAATGTAAACGGCTCATCCAAAAAACCTGGCGGTCCAGCCTTTGGCAGCCAATTAGCAATGGTGCTGCCTCGACGCAGCACAACCTCCATAACTGCTGTTCTCGGCGGTACGAATGCTATTTTGCTGCCGCGCCCTAAATGTGGGCGGGGCAGGTTGAACTCTCGGAGGATAGAGCTGCGCGATTCGCTGAGTCTGTACCGTAGTGGGACCCAAAGCGGTATGCAGCATCCTAGAGTTTCGATTGAACTGTCCTAACAAGGAGCAGGGAAGGGGATTTCTTGGGTGACCACTACACAGACACGGTAATACACAGCACTCATTTTACATTGCGTGACTGTTGGCTAGCGCTTCATTATATACATGGTGGTGTATACTTACTGTCCCACCATGAAGACAAGTGGGAAACGTATGAGAAAACATTCTGCAACAACCTCTCCAGGAATAGAACACTATTACCTAGGGAAACAACAACCAGTAGTCATGTTCCTTCTTTTGACGCAGATCACAACCCTCAGAATCTCAAGGTATGACTTCACTGTGATCTGCGCACGACGCCCAACTTCAGCAACGAGGAGCTTCTCACGATTGCGATCGTCTACAATCCCCGGAATCACACAACATTTGAGGGAGGGTGTGAGTATTCTGGAAAC
This sequence comes from Ancylostoma ceylanicum, assembly GCA_000688135.1. NCBI lineage: Eukaryota > Metazoa > Nematoda > Chromadorea > Rhabditida > Ancylostomatidae > Ancylostoma > Ancylostoma ceylanicum. The sequence goes on from JARK01001546.1 coordinate 320,303, forward strand.
CTATTACGGTTGTCTTGCTGGATTGGAATTCATCGCGATTTTCTCTGAGAGGAAGATTTTTTCTACTTTTGGGTAAATGAATGCAAATTCCCCGAGATTTTGTACAAGGATTAGATGAATAACTAGCTACTCCTACAGGCCACCAATCTTTATGGAATAGCCACCGGATCATTTGGCTGAATGAAGCGTCTGCCTATAAAAAAAATTCTTCATAGTTCAAGCCTTGTCAACGTGCCTGTCCTCACTCTTGGCTCTACATTATCGGCCATTTCCCCTGAACTAAACGTTCTCAAGTTCTCAGTTTGTGCTATACTGGGAGAGAAAACCTGTCTGAAAAATGGACTAGCATTCTCTGACAATGTCACCGAAGGAAACTCTGAACGAATTCCCAAAAAGTGATGAAGTATCTCAAGCGTCCGAGGACTGTGGTTTGTGGCAAAAAGAAGACATAAAGTTTCCCCCAGGGTTTTCCGTTTTGCTATGAGGTGATGTGCTTCCTTACTTTTTCCGTGTCCTTATTCATAGTGGGACAGTATTTTGTGCCACCCGGTAGGTATGTTTTTTCACGCAAATCGTGCATTTCCAGCCATGTCGAGAATGGAGATCACGAAATGATTCAAGGCAGTGAGAAAATTTGGTGAGATGAATTTTTTATCATTCATATATATCGTTGTCTTGTTCCCTATAGATTTGTTTGCGCAAAGTTGTAGATGTTGAATAAGCCAAAAAAACTTAAAGCACTGAAACAGTTTACGAGTCTATCCCAGAGTTTTTTTTATCCATTCGTTCAACTAAATGTTGACGGAATTTCAGCGAAAGGATGGCAGCTGGTGGATACGCTTCTGGGTGTTGTGGTTTGCATCCTGACGTAATCAAGCCGTATTTTGTCTTTATTTTTAACCTTTATTCATCCTTACTAAATTGCTTCATTCAAGCCTAGCGTTTCAAGGTTCATTTGTGCAAACCAAGGTCTCGCTTTCACGGCACGTGTATGGGCTTCATCAACAATGTGAGGAGGAATCCAATGCCCATCCATTGAATTCACAACTATCAGGCTGTTGCGAAATTAATTGCCGAACTTGACACTCTAGTTCAACAGGAACAAGTGCTATTCTGGTAGAGCGAATACCTCGTTATGAGGCGGTTGAGACAGGGATTCAATTCCTTAGTTCCTGTTTTTTTTTTACTGAATCCTTTTCGCAGTGTGCTGTAGGGACCATGCCAAGGATAAGTTTTGCAGTCGCTGTCTCGACCCTACTTCCTAGTTCATGGAGCTCTACTCTGGCGCAGGATATCTGCTGTAAACTCCTGTTCAGAATTCGAGATCAATGAACAAAACAATCCTCTCATATTCTACCTCAAACACGGTATCACCTTTCTTTCGGAACGATCGAGTTTCGGGGTCGGGATGGGCTGCTTATCGTCGTCGACCTAGTGTGGTTTTTTGCCTGCATGTTCAAGAGATACCCTTCTATGATACGATGTTAAGACGATCATCTATCAAAATTCTCGTTTTTTGCACCTTCGAGATTCCTGGCTCCGGGGCGATATTTCCACAGCTGTGCAACAGGGTAGCGACGTCTTTCCTTGTGTAGGTCCGTTGGACCCGTCTTCAGGCGTTTTCCCACTTTCAGATCAGACGCCGGCGCCCCTCACCCCACTGTTGGACCCATTTCCAGGCTTTCCTTCATTTTTGGACGCCGGCGCACCCTTATCACACCGTTAGACCCGTCTCCAGGCATTTCCCCACTTTGGACGCCGACGCACATTTATCACACCGTTGGACCCGACTCCTAGCGTTTCAACACTTTCGGACGTTGGCGCCCCTTAGTCCCACAGTTGGACCCGTTTCTAGGGTTTCCCCCACTTTTAGACACCGGTGCACCGTTGACGCAAAAGTGGACCCTTTGCATAGCAACGACCCCTTTGGGCGCCGGCCCAGCCCTACAGCGTCACCCTTCATCCGTGTCCTTCTTACTGACTCCTTCTCTTCGACATGAAGAGATCTCACCCATCTCCTCTCTTTTACAGTGTCTGTGCTTATCTCATTCATTCCAACTGTGGTAAACACAACAGCCGGTCCTTAGTGTAATGTGTGAATCTAGACCAACTACTCCGGAATTGAAATTCTGTTGATTTGTTGAGGCTCTCTTTTCAAGCTTTATTTCGGCGGGCTTTTGGCATGCAATGTGTTCGTTAGACCTTAATATCCGTACAATACAACACAAACTCATCCGCATACAAGCAAACACAAGCAAATTAGGAACGCTTCTGTGTGGTGAGACGAAAAACGATGACTCGTGCACCTACACAGTGGTGCTAACCTACACAAAACAAAAACTCATGAGACAGAATGTATGGATATGTAAGAAAATATGGTGAATTAGTTTATGTTTTAGTTTACGAGTTATGTAAGAAAATATGGTGAATTTTGATTTTTACCTTGATTGACAGGTGTTTTGGGTCACTTCTGTCATGTTGTTTGTTGTTGTTGTTTTGCCCTGAATATGATTGAGCTTTCAAAATAAAAACTAACCATTCTTGGTCAACTTCGTCTGCTGATACCTACCACCGAGACGCACAGTATCAAATTGTTTTGCCTTTTTCAATGTAAGAGAAAACAACCAGCGCGTTTCGAATGGCTTCTTCAGACATATAATAGTCTTATTGATCAAATTAGACCGAAACTGAGCTGTTCTTCCTGGAGAATATGGGGAGATAATGGGGGGTCGTATTAAAGGGGTGGTGGTGGGGTAATTCGAAAAGTCGTGGTGAACAACAGTCCGTCCTTGTTGGCAAGAAGCATCACCTTATTACGTTTAAGAACAGGACTGATTGGCAGTGCTTGCAGGAAATCGCCTGGAGGGTTGACATTTACTGCGCCCACAGGTTCGATTCCCCGCGCAATCAGAAGCTTTTGCCCAGGTCGGAATTACATCAGAATCAGGTGTCGAGTAAACAGGGTGCAGTTATTGGAAAATGAAGTATGAAAAGCGGAATCGACAACTCACTGAGGCGAGAAATCACCAGCAGGGTCCGCCAGTTCTTGGAAAAGTGGGGTGACTTAGACCTTGTGCTGTAGTTGTTTGACTCGATATCAGCATAAACGCAGGAGATTTCAAACTTGTGACTACAAGGTATCGTAAAGGGCGCGTATTAATATTGCACATGTTGCAACAATGTGTGAATGGGTGGATTTGGCTACAAAGAAGGAAAGGGACCTCACTCTTTGCTGCCCCTCGTCGAGTGGGTGCTACTGGGACTAGAACTTTGAAAGAGCCGAGAGATCTAAGCAGCTGATCAGCCTCTCAGCCTCAATACGTCCTTCGGTATTCATTTCCGGTTCATTCCTTCTTATTTCCCTGGATTCTATTATCTTCCTCTCTAATGTTCTCGTTATGTGACGGTGGAGGACACGGACCGTAAAAGTAGGTGGCGGTTCATTCGTGTGCTTCAGGGTCCGGTGCCTCGAAAAACTTTCTTTCGGA
>JARK01001546.1:323987-371632 GCA_000688135.1 Ancylostoma ceylanicum
GGGGGGGGGGGGGCGTGGGAAGAAATTGGGGATTCCGCCGTTTTGGGGACCCAGACGGAAAGTGTTCCTAATTTGCTTGTGTTTGCTTGTATGCGGATGAGTTGTATTGTATTGTGTGGACGAACACATTACATGCCAAAAGCCCGCCGAAATAAAGCTTGAACAGAGCCTCAACAAATCAACAGAACTTCAATTCCGGAGTAGTTGATCTAGATTCCCACATTACGCCGACCTGGAAACATTATGGGAGTCGCTTGCAAGAAGTTCGGCTTTGCACTCAACAGTAATTACGCGGTCCAGAAATAGGACTTTTTTGTGCAAAAATTTAATTAGAGAAAACCAGCCTGATCGGTCAGCTAATGCCGGACTCTCAGGCTTTTTTGGGCTTCCTTCGCTCGCCTCACGTTCTTGTCTAAGCATATTCCTCAATACTGAGCGTCTCTGCACAACTCTCGCTGAAGTGGACCCGTCCAGCGGCGTTTCCCCACCACTGTGGGCCAATGCATCGCGTCCGTAGCAGCAGCCCCGCCTCCTATCCTCCGATCATTACCACAACGCTCGTGCCGGCGCAACCCTTTTCCTTCAAAATATATCGTACCAATCCCTTCCCCTTTATGCTGTCTTGTAATAACATGCTAGTGTCATTCATTCCACTCAGACATCCAGGCGTTTGGAGCACCGGCGAACCCGCCCACTTTCAGCAGGCTTCCAGCAGGTAGTCCTGGTCGGAGCAGGATTACTTGCTGAAGGTGCGGATGGGTCAGCAAAATCTGCTGTGAGTGCGCATGACGCACGACTTATGCGGTATTCCTGCAGCATGCTTTTTTTTTTCTCCCCTGCCACGTGGCAACCGAGGTGTATACAAGCCGCAGACGGCTTTGGAAGCCTAGTCTTGCTTCCGCTGCGGCGGAGAGCAGGCGAGCCCTACGGGACTTGTCTGGCCAACTGAGGGCCGGTTGAAACCGGGGCCCAGTGTAACGATTGGCCAGAAGAGATGCGTGGGATGCGGCTCCGTGCCGGTGCGGTGCTGGCGGGTAGATCCGTCCTGCCACAACCGTCCGGCTCGCCGACTACTGGCTCTGGAAGCGCATACGCTTCAGAGGAACTCATTTTTGTAGTATCTTTGTAGCCATCAGCCATACGATTCCGTTTTGTTTCCACCCTATATGAGAAGGTTAAAAATTGTTCCAATGCAATCGAACACAAAACTTATTTTAGATTAATACGTACTGGATTAAGGCGGCTAATACTAGCACAAGCTACAGGATAACCTGCCCTGCTCCTGCCATCGCAGCAGCAGGGTCACGCAGGATAAGGCGCGAAAAACGCTGTGGGGCTGTGCGACAAACGCCTGAACGTCTAAGCAATTGGAGTGTAAACAAATTTCGGTTATTGAAAGGACTTAACATGTCTGAACATGACAGAAGTGACCCAAAACACCTGTCAATCAAGGTAAAAATCAAAATTCACCATATTTTCTTACATAACTCGACGTGCTGAACACGAGGGTGTTGTTATTTTCTGTTTTGATGGCTGGTTTTCGTGTACAGACTCCCACACACACATGAACTGCCAACTAATAAGAAATAAAGAAATAGGCTGATCATCAGTTAGATCATGAGGATTTCACTTCTGCATCTATCTTCCCTTGTGGATTGAGGTCGAAGCGTTTTGAAACTGTAGTATAATGAGCAATCATTCTTGCTGTCAACGTCAGAATGGTAGAGTCCGGTTCAGGTTCCACGGCTGCCTCAACGCTTGACCTGGGACCACGACCATGGGTATTTTCGAATTTAAAATCGCTGAAAGTTGGCAAACCAGTGGCTCACTGTCCATTGCGAAGGTGATTCCAAACCAAAACGTGAGATTACCGGACTCATCCAGTGAAAGTTGATCAAGTTTCAAGTCACCAATCTTTAGCACCAAAAAATCACGACGGCTCATCATCTGCTCTAGACTCTATATAACGCCTCTGAGAAGTCCCGCCAGAATATTCAGAAAGCTTCTCAAGGTAAAAAACCTAGCAGATGGTTACACGAGCTGGCTCAATGTTGCAAATTGGGCAGGAAAGAAAAGTTCATTCGTGTAAAACGGCAATTGTTTTCGCAACAACCTGATACTATGTAGGACCTCCATTATTATGCATAACTGATAGGCGAATTCGTGACAACATTTTATAGATTGTGAAATCCCTCAATCCATTATTGCGGCAATCGACTTTGCCCTGAATATGATTGAGCTTTCAAAATAAAAACTAACCATTCTTGGTCAACTTCGTCTGCTGATACCTACCACCGAGACGCACAGTATCAAATTGTTTTGCCTTTTTCAATGTAAGAGAAAACAACCAGCGCGTTTCGAATGGCTTCTTCAGACATATAATAGTCTTATTGATCAAATTAGACCGAAACTGAGCTGTTCTTCCTGGAGAATATGGGGAGATAATGGGGGGTCGTATTAAAGGGGTGGTGGTGGGGTAATTCGAAAAGTCGTGGTGAACAACAGTCCGTCCTTGTTGGCAAGAAGCATCACCTTATTACGTTTAAGAACAGGACTGATTGGCAGTGCTTGCAGGAAATCGCCTGGAGGGTTGACATTTACTGCGCCCACAGGTTCGATTCCCCGCGCAATCAGAAGCTTTTGCCCAGGTCGGAATTACATCAGAATCAGGTGTCGAGTAAACAGGGTGCAGTTATTGGAAAATGAAGTATGAAAAGCGGAATCGACAACTCACTGAGGCGAGAAATCACCAGCAGGGTCCGCCAGTTCTTGGAAAAGTGGGGTGACTTAGACCTTGTGCTGTAGTTGTTTGACTCGATATCAGCATAAACGCAGGAGATTTCAAACTTGTGACTACAAGGTATCGTAAAGGGCGCGTATTAATATTGCACATGTTGCAACAATGTTAGTGGGTTACTGTGACTTCTTTCAGTCGTAGCCACGCAATTTCTTTTTTTCTCCATTCCCCCTCGGGCTATAGTCCCTGGTCGAACGCACAAAATTCATATAGGATGAATCCGACACTCCCTGTAATCGAAACACTGAACTTGAATGAAGCAACCCGATTTGAACATTAGGAAAAAATATTATCTCCACCTATATTTAGGTCTACTGCATTGTTGCATCCGCAATAATACTCGCTATTGGAATTCTACATGTTATAAACAACTCTAGCAATTGGTATTTTCTCCTGGCTGGGGTTAGTTTAGAGTTGTACTCTCCATTTAGAAATGACGTTGAAGGAAGTGATACAGTTGAAAATAAGGCCCGTAGTAAAGTGTCGAGGGCGATCATTGCACATCATGTTGATGGCGATGATCGCGTGGGTGATCATTGTGGCGATCAGCTGTGGTGGATGATCGATCGTGTGCGATTCCCGGCTGTGTGTATCGTACAGTTCAAAACATGTGTAACACGTACATACTCACACATCATTCCGTGTCATTTTAACATGTGATACAGTTTGAAGCAACAGCGATTAACAGCAACAGGATCACAAGCAACAGCGATTGACAAGCTAGGACGTGTTTTACTTGTCAAAGACGCCTCTGTGCTCTTTTCGTAGGATTTTCAGATTATTGTTTTTAAGCAGTTTTGTTTTAGTAGTAGTCCGTTTCAAAAACGACGATAGCTGAGTATTTGTGCCCATGATCTGTATTTTTCGCCAGCCTGGCACTATTCCACTTGTTCTTCCCAAAATCTCAAAATCAAAGATTTCTCTGAAACTTCGGCTAGAAGCGTTATTTCATACGCTAATCACGAATATCGCATTGATGTTGCACGATAACCTCGTTTTGGTAGGGTAACGGCAGGGTTAGGGGAAGTAAAGTAAAGTTAGGGGAAGTAAAGTATCACATAATCCCCTCAATTTTTGTCTATGGGGGTTACTTGGCATGCTGATCGCAAATATCATATTGATTTTGTACGGTAACCCCGTTTTGATAGGGTTACGCCAAGGTTAGGGTAAATGGGGTATCTTACAGAATCCCTTCAATTTTTGTCTTTGTACGGTAACCCTATCTGGGGAGGGTAACGGCAGGGTTAGGGTAAGTGGGGTATCTCACAGAATTTCTTCAATTTTTGTCCACGGGGGTTATTTGGCGTGCTGATTACGAATATCATATTGATTTGTTACGGTAACCCAATCTGGGTAGGATAACGACGGAGTTGGGGGGGGGGGGGCACCTAACAAAAGTCGATAACTTGGCTTGTCCTACATGTTCTGACTTGCTAGCTGACATGTTCAAAACGCTCTGACCTGTTGGCTATCCTAACGCACAGTACTCATCTGAAATGCAAACACGTCAGAACGTGCTGGACCAGTCATATTATCGGCCAATTCCAAATGCCCCTCCCCCCACCCCCATTTTCCTTTTTTTTTATTTCTAATTTTTCTATTTTTAATTTCTAATGACCCCCGTAGGCAAAAATTGAAGGGATTCTGTGAGATACCCTACCTACCCTAACCCTGCTGTTACCCTACCAAGACAGGTTACCGTGCACAATTAATGTGATATTCGTGATCAGCATGTCAAATAACCCACGTAGACAAAAATTGAGGGGATTCTGTGAGATACCGTACTTACCCTAATCCTGTCGTTCCGATAAGCGCGAGAATTGCGCCAACCCTGCTGAATATTACATAACCCCTCCACCATACCAGGACTGAACGAGCGAAAAGTCAGAAGAGGTGTATTCCGTGCAATTTGCGCCCCTGAATTCACGTAACTTTACATCATCACCACCCTGCGAGTGAGATGCTTCGAGCACTTCACTCGGCACTCTTCTGAGGTCTCTTCACTACGCACACTATCTGGTCATCAAAACATGGCGATCATCGCCCTCCAGAGCGAGGAGATCAGCGCCTCCCAATTGCATGTACTGCCGCGGATTGCGACGATCTCCTATACCACATTGTTGCGAGATCGTTGCACGTGCAATCATCGCCCCATATGTGGCGACGAGATGTGCAGGCACATCATCTCACCACCATGACACTTTACTATGGGCCAAAGTGTAAAATAGTTCGGAGGTTCGCATGAAAAGAGCGAATGTTTCTAGGAAAAAGTTAGGAAAAAATGGTTATCTTTCAAGACTTTCCTATTCCAATGAAGCCCTTGATCTACTAAAATCATGTGCTGTTGCAGAAGATTCATTCCTCCACGCTTGAAAACCTCCCATGAGAATATTATTAGGTTGAGGAATTATGAATGTCTGCCGCACACATTTTACTTTTTTTCTAATTTTTCGCTGATGTCACCGTTTTCAGCAGGGCTAGTTTGTTCACCTGAAGGAGCACTTCAGAGCGCTTCAGAATATACAGTGAGCGTCAATGGCGGTGACCCGTCTGCGGCCTCGAACAGAACGCGGCGCGGCCGCGCCGCTCGAGCGAGAACCCTCTCCGGAACATCAAATTATGGGGTTTTCTTGATAGTCAGTTAGTTTTCTTGTTAGTTATCATCAAATATGATGAACAACTATCAAGAAAACCCAGATAAGCCACTGCGGCGACGATTCTAGCGTGAGCGGTGCGGTCGCGCCGCGTGCTTTGCGAGGCCGCAGACGGGTCACCACCATTGACGCCCACTGTATACGGATTGTTTGGTTTCATCTGATTTCTTGCATCTGAAAAATTACGTTCTAATTGGTACTGCACCCACTTAATGCTGATCTACTAAGTGCGCGACCTGCCATCACCCAAATCTTTCCCCGCACCGTGCAGAACCGCAACTTCTTCCAAGTCGTCCCAATGTCGGGTAATGGAAGGGTGTCTCTTGAACATGCAGGCAGAAAACCACACTGGCTCAGCGACGATGAGCAGCCGTTTCGGACACCGAAACTCGATGGTGCCGAAGGAAAGGTGATACTGTGTTTGAGGTAGAATATGAAAGGATTGTTCCATTCAGTGATGGCGAGCCCTGTACAGAAGTTCACGGCAGATCTTCCTGCACAAGAATAGGACACCGTGAACTAGGCACCTCATCACCATAGTGTCGATACAGCGACTACAAAACTTATCCTTGACATGGTCCCTACAGCACATTGCGAAAATGTTTCAGTAGAAAACCAAGAATTAAGAGATGGAATCCCTCCCTCAACCGCCTCATAGCGCAGTCTTGGCACTATCAGAATACCACTTGTCCCTGTTGATGCAGCGCTCTTTGGCAGAGAAAAACATTAGGAACTGTGGTGAGGTTAAAATTTAGGTGGCTCGTTACTGCGTCTCTCGGCGCAGCGAGTTTCGCGAAGAGAACGCTGATATCCTGTAGGGAAGAAGTAGAAGAGTCATAGATTAGTCTGGAGAATAGCACTTGCATGGAGCTGCTGGAGTGTTGTTCCTGTAGTAATTTTTGTTCGTGGGTCAAACAGACATTTATAATTCCTCAACCTAATATATGGTAGTTTTACATGCTGACAGGCTTTGGAGGCGATTTCGCACCGCCTCCCTTGCACCTCCCAGTCGCTTGAATGCAGTACTTTTGATGGGATTGATGTGCAGGCAAGCACAGCCACGCACGCATGCAAGAACATCCTCACGCGCTGACAGAAAGTACAAGTCGTTAAGATGCTGCAGAAACAGGGAGTCCATCCCCTGGATCCACCCGCGTCTTAGGACAGACACAAGCCGCAGTATACACGCCAGTCCGATAACGTCTTATAGATAGTCATTTTAAAATCTTGTGTTTCATTCGTTTTCAATGAAGTTCAGTACGCTAATGAGCAACAAAGGCATAGGCTTGCACTCATCCAAAAACCATCACATTACCATAGTTTTTTTGATTGAGTGCGACATCGAGGCACTGTTCTCTAAAAAATTCTATTCATGTATGTGGCTATCGTTGTCATAACTTTTTGCTAAAGATTACCATCCGTTTTGTATGTTCTTGTGAGTATGCCCGGATGCGCATTCAAATCTTCAGCAAGACTTGACATGGGAGTGTCAGTTATGGCAATTGAGAATTGTGTGACCTCTCGAAATGATGAAAAAGTTATTTTGGATACCTACAGCTTCTCTCATTTAAGATTGTTGCGGTTGTGGTGTCGGTGTTGGGATTTATCCAAAAGACCTCGAACTATTACTGCATATTGATGATAGTAGCGGTAAGGGTTTAATTCATTTTTCATTGACTACGAGGCCAACTGCACTCGAGACGCCGCTCAGACGCGAATCAGTTGGGAGCAAGTAAAACTTTCCCATTTGTAGCGACAATTCATGAAAATCTTAACAAATTACTACGTGGATATCTGTGTATAGGCGGTTCAGAGAAGTATCGGTACTGACGTATTTACGGACTGTGTCGTTTTGCACTATTAAGCATGCTTGCCATTGGAAACGACCACATCTCAGGACTATATTGGCCATTCAGCGGAGCGTCGGTATCGCACTCATTAAACGCATGCGTTCCTCGTACTTCCACATAGTTTCCGAAGCTACTTTAACGTGTTAGGTAGCAAAAAAAAAACCACTGCGACCAACAAGGTAACAAGGGAAGTGCACGAATTTAAGCTGCGATTTCGAAACGAGACATATATGGTAGGGAGGCTTGTCTCAAACGATGTTACAAAATATATTTGAATTTTGCAAAATGGTTGATACAGGCTCAAAATTCCTCGTCGATGATATCCTACCGCACGGACATACACCGCGTTCACTTACGGCTGTGCAGCAGGATGGCCGGGTGGATAGTGATGCAGACTCGTAGGTAGAAACTCGAGGGTTTGGATCAGACTTTGGCAGGAGCTTCACTCAAGGCAAGCGGGGCTTCGTAGAAGGTGAGGTGAGCAAAGCGGACTTCGTAACTGGGACCTGCACTTTAGTCAGATAACCATTCACTCCTCTGCGAACGGTCTAATAATTATCCACTCGTTAGATATAGCTAACGATAAATTAGCTAACGATAAGTTCTTCACAAATCTGAAAAAGAATTGGAATCAGTTGATTTTGGAAAGAGTTGCAGCTGAAAAAGTACTTAGCAGTACCACAGCTCCGCCGGTACTGAACGGATCCTGCTCAAACTTTGTACTAAGATTGAAGGTACTACTGTTCTGCCAACTGCGAGAGGAAATTGGATTTAATTGATTTTGACGAAAGTTTGTGAGGTTATTATGAGGAAATTCCGCCAACAGCACTGCCGTCAGCGCTTGTAGCAGAACAGGTTCTGCGCGGATCTTTCGGTAAACAGGCATATAGCTGCAATTAACAAAGTTCTACACAAATCTGAAAAAGAGTTGGAATCAGTTGATTTTGGAAGGAGTTGCAGCTGAAAAAGTACTTGGCAGTACCCACAGCTCCGCCAGTACTGAATGGATCCTGCTCAAACTTTGTAGCAAGATTGGAGGTACTACTGCTCTGCCAACTACCAGAGGAAAATGGATTTAATTGATTTTGAGAGAAGATATTGCTCAAGAATCCTCTGAACCCTAAATTTACCCTAAAATTTAGGGTTCAACACCGGTCCAGAGAATTTTCATCAAACAACTTTCTTCAAAACCAATTATTTCCAATTGTACCAGCGCGGTTAGTTAGAGTTCAGGCTGCTCATTCCAATGAATAACAAAATTGCCTAGTTCGTTTAGATACAGCGAAAATACAACCCTTAACAATGTTCATCTGCACCGGTTCGGTACAACTTCCTTCAATATCTTTTCCCAAAATCAATTATTTCCAATTTTATTCATATAGTTGGATTCAGCACCACCTCCTCTTCCTTGCCAGTGAAAAGATCCTATAAAAGCCCCCTTATTTTTCGTGATTTTCCACAATATTCTCGGGAAAAAAAATTTGGTGTGCGTTTCTTAACGTGTTTAGACGTGCTTCCTCACCGCTAACACGTTAGCTACATCATCCTGCTGAAGATCGATCGACACCGGCTTGTTATTCTTCTTCAAAGGGGGGTTCGTAGATTTTTCACATATCAAAGGAGACTTCGTAACTTTTTTCGCTCGAGCTAAGCTCGTGCCGAACTCTGGTTTGGATCCCGTCCTCATGTTATGTTTTGCAAACTTACATATCCAACCTTTAACGGAATTCGGAGATGTACAGGAGGTAAATGAGCAATAACTACGAGCGCTTCTTTGGAAAAAGTAGATAAATGCTCTACACTGGGTGTTAATGTGATGTCGATGGTAAGGCAAAATATTCTCACATTCGATATAATCCAATCGGTCACTTCCTTATTCTCTAACCGCTGGAAATGTCCGACTGCTCACGCGTGGTTTGGTGGCCAAATTTGGTCAGCCACCAACGAAACTCGTCAAGAGCCCAAGATGACGGAGGCCTCTGATAGGGTTTTAGTCGATGCGGCTTACTGCGACTCAACTATAAGACGAGAAAGATCTTGAAGAGGACAATGACGAGAAAATGGACGTCGACTGGGACACAGACTGTGAGAACATCGAAACTCGCAGTTCCCCTTCGAACGCTCGCTCTTCATTGTCAGTGCACATCGTTGCGGTTAGTAAAAGGTTGTTCTATCAGATGACCCCTGTTTCTGTTTGACCCAGAAAAAGGACTAATTCCGAGATTGCATGGAGCCAAGCCCTTGTCAGGCGGCGTAGGAGGCTTCATATCGAAAAAAATTTCTTATAGCTTACATAGTGTGAGATAACTAATTATTCACCTCATGAACAGCTCCGAATTCCGTTGGAGGTTGGATATGGAAGTTTGCAAAAAAAAACATGAAGACGGGATCCAAACCCTCAAGCCTGTACCTGCAAGTCTACATCACTATCCACTCGGCCATCCTGCTGCACAGCCGTAAGTGAACGCGGTGTATGTCCGTGCGGTGAGATATCATCGACGAGGAATTTTGAGCTTGTATCAACCATTTAGCAGAATTCAAATATAATCTGTAACATCATTTGGGACAAGCCTGACTACCATATATGTCTCGTTTCGAAATCGCAGCTTATGTTCGTGCACTTCCCTTGTAAGATGAGTGCGATTTGTCACAATCAATCAATCATCTTTACGCAATTCAGATCATTTTGGCCGTACTTGCCATTATATTGGTAATCATGGAAGTTGTGAGTGGCGGATTCAAAACAGACATCCGTGAGTTCTTCTTCAGCCATTCCGCCAACTGTATGCGATTCTTCGGGTTTCCTTTCAGATTCGATCATGAATTTCGTTCTGACTATAATTTTTATTATCTGTAAGTGTGATATATCCTGTTATCATGTCTCTTGCATGCGTCCTTCACACCTTTTCATCTGGGACATTTCAATAAGAATCAGGCTGTGATTCAAAGGCAGCACCCACATAAATTTTCGACCTTGAGATGTCGGTACCATTTGCGATAATCGCGTGTGCTGACCACTGTTATAAAAAATGAAAACAGTCGAAGCTTTCGAAATCCCTGTTTTCTGGTACCTCTTACTTCCCCAGTTCCAAGCAGATTGGTCGAGTTGCGTGGCCTAATGGATGTCGACCGATCAAAGATTTCGATGCCGCCACTTTTTTGTGAGCTGTTTTGCTGGCGAAAGCGATTTTTATCACTATTTTGCAGCGCTTCCAGAGTTTACAAAAGGAATCAAATTTCGAAAAGGATAACTCGACCAGTCAAGATGTCGGGTACACCAACAAATTCCAAAACTATCCAAAAACTACGGAAAAATTTGAAGGTGTCACTCTGGCGAAAAGCAACCATACAAGCGATCAAAGTGACCTTTTTCATTTAGCAAACTTTATTGAGCTCCCTTTCAGCTAGGAGTGCGGGGGAGGGGGCAAAATAAGTAACATTCAGAAGGGGTATTGTCACGGGAATAAGATGGGTAGGGGAACGTGCCCCATCCCATCTCCTACAATTTTTCATGGGCCTCTTGAGCTATAGGGGACATTTAGAGCAGGTGTACAGAAGCGTTCACCAAAACCGAAATCACCATGTGACCAGCTTCCGATCCTTCCAATACCAACGTGCCCGTTCAAATCACTAACCACTGTGACGACGTCTTTGTTGGGAGTGGCAGTGGTCTGCTTATCAAGTAGAGTCCAGAAAGCTTCCTTGACCTCGTCCGAGAGCCCAGATTGTGGAGCATAGGTCGAGAAGAACTGGATATTCACTGAACCAGAAACAATCATAATCTTCATCAGCGGGTCATAATAGCATTGTAGTTCGGTGATAGCATCACGGAATTTTTCAGGAACAAGTATAACCATGCATGCCTTCGGCCCCATGCTGTCATAGTATAATAAATCTCGTAGCCTCCTCCAATTTCTTTGGACATTGAGTCGCTCTACTTAAAGGAAGCGCCCCTGGAAATCTTCGTCTCGGAGCTGATGTGCGGGTGGTAAAGCGCAGACTCAGCACATCATAAATGTGAAACGAACACAAACAATAACGTCTTACCTGCGGAGAAAATTGAACTGTCGTCGTGAACACGCCTGGCCGTGTTCACGCCGGGACAGAGTTTTCCCCGGCTCGAAGCGCCAACTAGAGCTATTGCAGCGCATTGGTCTCGAGCAGTATATGTAGTGTAGTGTATGAAATGCACACCGTCCCATACCTTCAGCGGAAAACTCGTCTGCGCTTTCTACACATGGGAAACAGTGCCTTCATTTTCCGTTTTGCGGCGTGTTTCACGCTTTTTTCTCATTGCCTATAAGTTCATCGTCCCTGATAATCTCAAAATTCAGCGAAATCTCACACATGAAAATTTCCGTGAGTGCTGCCTTTAATCTTCTGCACGGCACAGATGTCAATGCGTCGACGCTCCAGCATGTCAGCTAACTCTTGGAACGAAAGACGCTAGAAGAGGATTTCTACAAAACTCAGTCATACAAATTAAAACCAGACAGGATCGCAGCAGTAACCGCTCGGAATACCAGTGGAAAACTGAATGGAAGGACCGCAAGAATTTATTTACTACTGCTGAAATGCCACTGTAAATGAAATGAGATCATACTGTGTTCCTAAAACAAAAGCAGAGTCTGTGAAAAAAAAACTCACTTCATTGTAGCCTACTTTCCTTTTGTCTACATACCGTTTCAGTCACCGTCCATCTTGGAATCGTTGCGCATGCATTCACGGCATAGAAGCAAATCGAAAGAATTGGATAACGTTCATGGAATGAATAACTCAACAAATACCTTTCATTTTATAAAAACTTTATCGTAATCTGTACTTGCACCATCCAATTGCTAGTCACCAATTTTGCAGCAAACTGACACAGCTTTTACCACCTACTGTGATCATGTTACGCTAGTGGCTCCTGCCTGAATTCTTGGCAACCCCTTGCAAATAATGCATTTCGCAAATCCCCGCCGGCTTCCTAGTGTATTCCTAACGAATTTCGCAAAAATCGGGTATTTCCAAAAGCAACGGCGTCCAAATTTTGGGTAAGCTCTTGTTATATTTGGTTGACTGCAGGATTTCCCCTAAATTTCGTAATTCCGGGTAAATTCGGACAGAGTTTAATCATGCGAGAGTTGTTTCAGCCTTTCAAAGACTGATCTGCCATATTGAATTCCCTGGTGGAATTTCGCATTTTGTGTGTATAGAAGGTTTTATTCTTCGGTGTGCTATTTTAAATGTTTGCATAATATTACATACTGATACTGTTCAATGCCTGTTGTTTTTGTGAGAACAACAGTGCTTAATTTGTTCTCAAATCCTGTCATTTTTCAACCCCGGCGTGGTAATAAAATATAAAATAATAAAAATAAAAAATTTTGACAACCTCGTGTTTGCCTAACAAAACAACAATTTACAGTGCTAAATCTTCCGAGAACATTTAGATGGTTCCAATCCGCCTCTATATCAGTATTCGCGCTGATGAAATACGAGGTGTGTGACATCAAATTGAACGGAATATTTACTTGCTAATAAACCACCAACTCACAACGTCCTGATCAACAATATGTTTGCTAGAAATAGAAATTAGAAATCTTCCATCTAACAAAAATTCTTTTATAGAAATGAACAGGTTTAAGGGATAGGAATACCAAAATCCTTTGAATTAAAGGAATGAAATGATGTGACAGGTAACTAATTTGGATAATTGACGCTGATAGGGTGAAGTGGAAGAATGAGCTAACAAAATCCAATAAAATTAAAAATGAGTCGGCTGAAAAATGTTCTCAATACGCTCCTGTCTCTGAGCCTCATTTTCAATTGATTATTCTTAGTTTTCTAAGGCTCTCCGTCGATAATTTTATTTCGGCTAGCTTTCGGCATTTAATGCCTTCGTCAGACCTCAATTTTCAGATACAATACGACATCATCCACGAGCAAACAAACATACAATAATAGCAACTGTACCGTGTGGCAAGACGACGGACTTTGACTCTAGGGCCGACACAGTAGAGCTAATCTATACAAAAAAGTTATTGAGGCAGAACAGAGCACAGTGACATGGCGACAAAGAAGACATGAGATCTCACCCCTTGTTGTTGGCGGTAGAGTGAGGAATACGCTTTCTTGTCCCCTGCACATCCCTCCCTCGTTAGCCGAAATATGTCGACGTTTGAGCCGCTTCTTGGAGATGTCATTCGGCGGTCGCGGCCGTGAAAAGCGGGCCGATTCCCGACACTCTTCATACATATTTACGGCCGAACTCTGACGGTCGTGCATCAGCCCGAATGATGCTACATTCAGCCCGCGATTCGTCCAATAGCCCATTTGGTCGGCAACATGTGCAGTTTCGCCCGCAGTTTGCCCGCTATGCTCCCTCGTTCAAACCTTTCGTCGGGGATTTGCCGGCGGATGAAACAAGACTTGCTCCTGCAATTGTCTGAGCCGGAGCTATCCCGAGCCTCTAGAAAATGTCAGATATTGGGTCCTCGATCGGTCAGCTTTTGATCAAAAGCTGACCGCCCGCGCATTCAATTCCTTCCCAAGTCTCATCCCTTACTCGCCCCTTCAGATGAAGGGTGGTGCGGTTGGTCTACTAAATGTGCGCCAAGCAGCTCTGGTAATTGGCCAACTTCGATGGAGAATCAATTGGATACATGTACAGGGTGCGCCGTAAGTTCTTGCACACCATGCTTAGTTAGTAACACCACAGCGGTTGAATTAAACATAATGGCATGACCTCTCCAATGAAAATGAGTCAACTCAATAGCAACCCAAATCACCTATCAGAACAGGAATATGTCGCCACTGGCTACCGTAGTAACTCAAACTTGAGAGAAAATTGAGCACCTGGTGACACGGTTTGGCGCGCGGTGACACTGTCTCTTCGAACGTAAGGCACTACTCAGAACAAATCAAATCGTTTCTCACCAAAACATTGGAATAGACGGAGGAGACATCGAGGAATTCACCAGCTGTACCATCCCGCCTTCCTTTCAGAAATTCCAGAAAATTTTTGAGAAAACGGCGTGTATGGGCAATTTTTTTTTCAGTTTTTTTTTGTGAACCACAACACCAAAATTACACCGTATTCATTCGCAGAGTATTTTTGGAGAGAAGACACCGTGTTGTTTCCAAGTCAAGTCGAACAGCGCAAAGATGACGCTTCTGTAAAGCTTAGAATCTGCTCTGTGCCATTTGCGCCTTCTGGAATGCTGCACGACCGAAATTCCGTGCTCAGAACGAACTCCCCTACAACGCCAATCCGATTTAGAGCAAATCAAGTGCTATATCATACATAAGTTTGGATTCGTAGCATAAAGCTGAGGTAAAGCTTCGAGAGGTTCTATACCGGACACACCAGTGCGCCACGAGGTGCTCGCTGCTCCCTCAACTTTGAGTTATTACAAAAGCAAATGGAGACGTATGCCTGATCTGATGGGTGTTTGGAGTTGCTACTGAGTTGGTTCAATACCGCCATAGAAGTCATGCCATTACTTTCAATCCAGCGGCTGTGGCATACTAAACATTGTGTGCAAGAACTTATGGTGCACCCTGTATTTCTTATTTTTGCTGTGTGAATGTAATATATGAAGTGTTCTTAGAGCTATGTGTGGTAGTTCTAAGATCAAGTTTTAGATTTTGTTAATTGTCATTGCTCATGGTTTGTGGCAAATTGTCATCTGATCTCTCCAAAATATCAACCTTGTTAACAATATATTTCTCCTCGGTCCTGGAAATATTCTACTCTATCATGGACAGATACCATTGTTTATGATAGGAACTTGTAAACCGCGTAGTCATTTTAATAGCGCTTGTATCGATACCCTGGCGGTTATTACTTTGGAGTACAGTGTCTTCGATCCGAAGTGGCGTGCCGGAGCACCGCTCACCCTTTCTTGGGCCCGAATGCATGAGCATCCCCGCGGGGGAGGGGATCGGCTGTAAAGCATTACAGCGATCCCCAGCGGGGTTCGCGCGCATCCCCTCCCTCGATCCTCGTATGCATGAGAAGATCCCCTGAGGGGAGGGGATGCACATCCCGTACGAAGAGTAGGGGTTCAAAAGGGGATCGCGCATAGCAGTCCGCGGTTTCCGCTCAAAATTTCGCGTTTTCTGGATTTTACGTTAATCCTCGGCTACAAAATAGCTAGTTCTGAGCCGGCTGTCGCTCCACGTCGTATGCTCAACAGAAGGGTGGCATTTTCAAACGAAAAAGATACAGTATCGAGCTGTCGTGAAGCCACATGTAGATGTATTTTCTTCCATCAGTGTTCGATGAGAGTTTCTTAGTTAGTAGTTTTATTCCAGTGAGCTTTCGAACACTTTCGAAGACTGACATTTACTGGTACAGAAAACCATCATCAAAGAACATCATACTGCATTCACGAAGCGCACATCCCACGTACATGAAAGTGAATGTAGTGCGGAACTTGGTTAAAACCAGCGAACGAATTGCAACGAGCAACTCAGAAAATGATGATTTAATCCAACGCATTCTCTTTGAGAACGGATACAACAGTGAGGAGACGACAACGTGGAGACCATATTCGGCTACAGATGAAATAGCACTGGTATTGCCGTACCTAAACGATCACCACGCGAAACGCGTCAACGCTATAGTGAAGAGGTCCCAACTTCCAGTGCGTCTGATTTTTCACCCTCCACCCACCCTTAAAGAGATGCTCACATCCTCACGTTTGTATGAGAACGGATGCGACGAAAAGGGATGCCCATATTGCACCGACAAGAAGATCTGCCATTTGCGCGGGACGGTGTACTTGATAAAGTGTGGCGGATGCGGTCATCGATACATTGGAGAGAGCGGAAGACCGCTGAGGAAGCGGTTAGATGAACATCGTCGAGCACTCACTAGCCCACAAGCCTACCCCAATAACAGCTTCTCCCGGCACCGCACGACGGCACACACTCGTGATTCCCCACCAGAATTTGAAGTGGTAGTGTTGCACCGTCACCTCGGGAATCCCCTGCATAGGAAAATCATGGAGGCTCGGGAAATCAAGCGGTTCCAACCGGAGATAAACAATAACGAAGAGCTTGTTGAGGCGTTGAAGTTAATTGCTTGACACGACCGCTCTGAGGAGTAGCTATAATGCTTCGTATAAGTACAGTGTTCCTAGATAAGATCTGATTTTGTAGATTATTGTTGTACGTTCACATTTGGTCCTCGCTCCATTGCACTCTGTTGGTCATACACGTGAACGATTCTTAACATGTTTTGCTCTGCGTATTGTGTGTATATTTTGAGGTCTGAGGAAGGCGCTAAGCGCCGAAAGCTCACTGGAATAAAATTACTATTTAAGAAGCTCTCATCGAACACTGATAAAAGAAAAAGATACAGTTCTATCGAATTACAGCGCATTTTTACACAAATTACATCTATTATATGCTAACAACACAAAAACTGCTTTATCGTCTATCTGGCTCGTGACCCTTGAAGAACTTTCCACTTTTCTTATGTTCCGGTTAATTTACGAAAAAGTTGTTCGGCACTGTGTTACGCGAAAACAACATGTATGTTCACCTTGTGATGCAGAGGGGGGACAGAACACCGACGGATCGACCACACAGCTCTAGAACGGCTTTTCTGGAGTGATTTCCGACAATAGCGATTGTTATAGTCAATTTCTGCTGATGGTAGCTGTAGGTTTGGCGAGGAAGCCAAACAATTGGAGCAGAACGGTAACGGAATCACCTTCAACACTTCCAGGTAGTAAAATTACCTCCTTGGTGCGATTTTCACACGGTTTTTCAAAGGTAGAACCGCGACTGCGCTGATCGCGCACACCGCACGCGGAATGGGTGCATCCCCTCCCCGCTGAACGTTTCATGCATAGCAGGGAGGACCCCCTCAGGGGATCGCTCCCCAGGGGTCGCTCCCCAGGGGATGCGCATCCCCTCCCCTCCCAAGCGGGGACGTTCATGCATACAGCCCTTTGCTTAGTTATCTCTAGCAAGCCAGACACGCCAGATAGCTATGGCTTACAACACCATTCTGACTAGTGGATATCGAAGTTGAGATATGATATAATACAGCAAAAAAAGAGTGAAGGAAAAAGGAAAAGAAGAACGAGGGAAGAGAATGTGGTGTAGAAAGGACTGTGAACGAGAAGGAGGTATGAAATTTCTTGAAACCAGGGGTCTCAGACAATTCCGAGGGCGAAACCCCGGCAAATACCGTTCGGAACGAGAACGAACGAACGGATGGCCGAGTGGATAAAGCAGCAGACTCTCAATCAATCGTGATAATGACCAGGTTGGTTCGAATTCCCTCGATGATAGAAGAAAGCTAACACTGCAAAAAGATGCAAGGACCTTGCAAAAAGTGGCTTTTTCCAATTTCTGGTGAGAAATTACACGTTTGTGTTGTGGCGGAGCTGGATTAGTGATTACCTAGTTTGGGCGGATAGGGCTCAAACCTCCATGAGTTGCGGCCTCATTGCACCCTGAAAGCGGATGCTTTTCGGGATGATGGGGATGATAGCTCCCATGTTTGCGGCTCTATAGCGGCCTGAACCCCGGCAATTATCGGGTGGAAAGAACCAACCGCTCGTTCCTACCCTCGCCCCCCGCTCGTTCCGAACGGTATTTGCCGGGGTTTCGCCCTCGGAATTGTCTGAGACCCCTGGTTTCAAGAAATTTCATACCTCCTTCTCGTTCACAGTCCTTTCTACACCACATTCTCTTCCCTCGTTCTTCTTTTCCTTTTTCCTTCACTCTTTTTTTTTGCTGTATTATATCGTATCTCAACTTCGTCTACGTTGTGCATTTCTCTAGTCTAACGCCTTCAACTAGTGACTTATCGTCATCTCTTCATCTGGCTTCTCGCTCCCGGCATTTTTACCGCTTCCGGCATTTTCCAGCCTTATTGTCAATATAAGAGCAATTTATAGTGCAATTGGACAATTTATACTATATGCATGCGTTTGACGTGCGCGCCTATATATGATGGAAGATAGGGCTAGTGTCAGTCGCACCTCAGGCTCGGAGAGGCAAAAAACACAGGATCGTGTTCGATAGTCCGCAGCAGGAGGACGAAAATGACTTTGATCGAGCCGTAGATCTCATCATCAGAGATCAGAGCCTTCCTGCTCATCTCAAGACGGCGATTGGATTTATGCTTGAGATGAAGGAACAGATGGATACCGTCATGAAGCGAAACCAAGAATTGCTGGAAGAAAACAAAAGAGTACACGAAAAGAATAGTGAGTTGCAAAATGAAATCTGTTCTCTCAAGTCCCAGATTGATGTGTTAAAGAAAGCTCTTTCACGTAGTAACGGTCCATCTTCTCCCATTTCCGCCCATATCTCATCGCCAGTTCCTTGTGAGGAAATTGAAAGAAAACGCTCTATCGTTATCGTAGGTATTAAAGAGAGTACTGCTCCTTTTTCAACTGCACGTGTCATTCAAGATATCAATTGTGTTCGCCAATTGCTTGATTTTCTAGACGTTGAATGTCACCCGTTATGTGTATATCGTATGGGCCGCTATCTTCCTACTAGACCGCGCCTCCTGAAAGTGATTTTGCCTGCATCCTTTTATGCATCTCAGGTCCTCAAGAAAGCACCTAAACTGAGGTTTTTCTCACAGAAAGGTATATTTATCCGGCCCTCGCTTACCAAAAGTGAGCGAGAGCGGATTAGGGCTGAAAGGATGCCGCGCAACATCACAAACCATAGTTCCTCGAACTCCCAGGCAATGGAGCCCAATGCGATGTTGTTTAATGGGGGTGCTCCACAAACATCTCCTGCTTTAAATTGTATACCGCAACAGCATTGTAATATACAAAGTCAGAACGTTTCTCATACCCAATCGGAAAACATCTAATTTCTCCTCGGATTAAGGGCACTTATCCTCAATGTGTGTTAGCCAATATACGGTCAGCAGTGAAAAATAGGAGCGCTTTAATCTTTCTCCTCAAAACTTTAGCCGCAGATGTCGTTATTTTGACAGAAACATGGTTAACTGAAAATCATGAGTTGGGTGCCTTGCTCTGTGGTTGCTGCTCGCAGCACACTGTTCTCAGATGCGATCGTTCTTCCAAAAGAGGAGGAGGGGTTGCGGTAATTGCAAGAAATAGCTTTTCCCCAATAGCGATTTTTACTGAAAGCGTTCCTGATGGATATGAAATTTTATGCTGTGATCTATCTTTTGTGATAAAACCAGTTCGGCTTATAGTGGTATATAGGGCTCCGAATTGTTCCAGTATTTTGACCAAACAATTGATTAAGGCCATTAGCGATATGATAGCTTCTAACTCATGCTGTATCGTTGCAGGAGATCTCAACTTTCCTGATCTATCATGGGATTCAGAGATGTATGCTTCTAGTAGCCTTTCTAAGATGTTTCTTGAGATGTGTCACACCCATGGTCTTGCGCAGTATGTCCATGGTAAAACATGCGGGAACCACATTCTCGACCTTGTCTTATGCAATGATGAGAATCTCATTCATGATGTTAAAATTGATCCTCCATTAGGTTCGAGCGATCACTGCTCAGTGCTATTTCATCTCGGTCTCACAGTGGATGTACGTAATCGCTACTGCGTTAAGGACTACAAATCGGCCAACTATAACGAGATCTTGTCCTACTTGGAGGGAGTTGACTGGTTTGGTTCACTTAACAGTGTGGTGTCGGTACATGAAAAATATGAACTATTCCTGGCAATTCTGCACCATTCTATAGATATGTTTGTTCCATACGTACAGAGGGAATCGATTAATTCCGACCTTCCTCCATATCTCCAACGGTTGTACCAAAGAAGATCACGGGCGTGGTCGGAGTATAGACGTTCTAACAGGATATGCCATCTCAATCAGTTCAAAAAACTGAGCTCTATATTTGATCGAAAAATGAAGAAATTCTACGCGTCTGTGGAGAAGAAAGTTATTGAGTCTCGGAGTGAGAGCGAGTTCCATAGGCTTGTGAAGACGCGTCTCCATCGGAAGTCAAAACTGGGTGCGCTCTACTCTATGGATGGTAGTTTAGTCAAAGACGATGAGGGTAAAGTTGAGTTGCTTTCCAACGTCTTTGGTAGAGTTTTCTCGCCACAAGATGACTCGGACATCGATCAAGAACCGTTAGCACCCACCTTTCCGCTAATGAAAGATTCCATATGGTTTCATCGGCAAGAAATTTTGACATTGCTTCTTGCATGGCCTCAATCACGCTCGCTTACACCTGATGGAATCCCGTTGCACTACATAAAGAAGGTTGCGCACGTTATCTCTGGTCCTCTAGAATATCTATTCAACCTTAGTTTCATGAGAGCCGAGGTACCCGAAAGATGGAGGCACTCGTTTATCACGCCAGTACCAAAGAAACCTCCATATACTGATCCTGAAAACTATAGACCTGTTAGCATAACATCCATTTTCGCTCGACTGTTTGAAAAAATTTTGAAAAAGCGAATAGTGTGTCATCTTGAAGAGCATGATGTCATTTCTTCAAACCAACATGGTTTCCAGAAGGGCAAATCAACAGTCACCGCAATGGTTAATGTACTAAATGACTGGACGAAGTACTTGGATGAGGGTAGTAGTGTAGATGTCGTTTACTTTGACTTCTGCAAAGCTTTTGATAAGGTTTCGCACTCAAAATTAGTGATTAAAATGCAACTGGCTGGGATACATCCGCGTATCGTGTCTTGGATACAAGCATTTCTTTCGGACAGAACCTATTCCGTTAGAGTCAATTCAGCTTTCTCGAATTCTAAACCTGCATGCAGTGGCGTTCCGCAGGGTGCAGTTCTCTCACCAATTCTATTTAATATCTATACGTCCGATCTACTTCTCCAGCTAACAAATAGGCATGTACAGTTCAGCGCGTTTGCGGATGACATTAAGCTTTATCATCCAGTAGAGACAGAAAGTGATAGATCAGCCTTACAAGAGGCCATCGATTTTGTCCACAGCTGGTCCTCCTCATGGGGTCTACCCCTTTCTATGGAGAAGTGTAAAGTACTTCATTTAGGCTCGCGTAATACCTGTCACAGTTATACTATAGGTGGGACGAAAATAAGTGAACCATACCAGGTGACTGATCTAGGTTTCGTAATCACACGCGATCTCTCCTTTGACATCCATTGTCAGATGATCATTCTTAAGGCAACAAGAGCCATATACAATCTATTTAGGGCTTTTGTAACGACCAATCCCACTCTCTACCTACAAGCTTATAAACTTTACATAAGACCTATTCTTGAGTACGGTACCCCCGTTTTCAGTCCACACAAGCAGTCTACCACAAACAAGATTGAGAGTGTCTAAAACAGTTTCACCCGAAAACTTATGATCCGTGCCCTAGGTGTCACCTATGATCAAATTCCTAACAGTTTGATTAGGAACAAAAACTTGGGCCTTTCAACACTTTTGCAAAGAAGGAGGAAAAATGATTTACTGCTCTTCCACAAATTAATCCATGGAAAATGTGGCCTCAAATTGAATTCTTTTGTGTCACTGCGGGCTTCAACCACAAGGGGAGGAACCACAAAATTCCATCTTCCAAAAGCCAGGCTTTGCTGTAGACGTTTTAGTTTCATTCATAGAGTTATCCCTCTATACGAGAAACTTAGCAAAAAGCGCGCACTACCGTTATCCTACACTGGATTCAAAACATTCCTGGGTAATTGGCCTAATCCGTGAAATTACTGGTTTCCGATTTCTCTATCACTCAAATGCATCACGTTGGTGGTTCTGTTGTAGCTTTTGTTGTGCGTTGTTTTGTATTTATAGGTTTTGACTTTTTCTTTTTTTTTTCTTCTTAATTTTGTGACTCCACATGAGTGTATGCTCGTGTAATAAATGATGATAGTGGCATCGCAGGACGCATTAATTTGCAGATTTTCCATGAGGACTGCTTAACGAGGCATGCACATCCTCAATGAAAGAATGCGCAGCTGCCGCGAGGTCGTAACGCGTTTGACCTGCGTCAGCGATGCGACTAGCCCTACCCTTCATCATATACAAGCGCGCGTCAAACGCACGTATTGTCTATCCGAAACGACGAGTCCGCCCACGCGGTCGAGGATCCACGCTTGCCAGCAATCCACGTCATCATCTTTACTCTGCGTATCACGTTTCATCGTTGTCTTTCTGATATCAAGCAGTGATCCGGGTGTGACGTGGACCGCTTGGGCGGACTCGTCGTTTCGGATACACTGTAGTATGAATTGCCTTATTTATGCGATTTATACTAGTTGTGTGCGCCACTCGGCATCACTGACACGCATTCATTTTCGGAGGATTTGCTATCAGCGCGGCACTCATACTCTGAACGAAAAAGCAGCACGACCGTGGAGTGGCCGCAAACGCGTGCCACCTGCTATTCAGTTATTCTTCTTCAATGGGGGGTTCGTAAATTTTGCGCATATCAAAGGGGATTTCGTAACTTTTTTTCCCTCGAGCTAAGCTCGTGCCGCTCTGGCTATGATACGCAGGCAATGATGAGGATATGGACGGATAGTGGAGCTGCCGCTATACTCCCCGAGGACTATAGCGGTTTATCATCGACGATTCGATGATCCCCATTGTATTCACTCTCATAGTTCATAGTAGACCTCATGTGGAGGGGGTGGGGCTGAGCCGTTCTGTATTGGAATTGATATCCACTAGTCAGAATGATGTTGTAAGCCATACAAGGCACTCATTTCCCACTTTGCTCTCTATCTCTGTACAGTAATAAATCTACTATCCACTGAACCACCGCAATTATTGCAAACACGGACTAAACAAGTCCAAGAGTCTAAGGCGCCACCATCCGCCATAAGTCGCCACACGGTTTTGGTCGCCTTGTCGCGGCTACACTCTCAGACAATCGTAACGTGCGATCGGACACCGTTCACGCCGATGGCACGCTGAAAGGGCGCCGCTCACTGTTTTGCAGCGCGCCGCTGGCGCGTATCGGCATGGAAAACCCTCAGGTAACAACAGCGTGCGGCCCGCGCACCCCATTTTCAGCGTGCGATCGGCGTGAACGGTGTCCGATCGCATGCTTGACGTCTAATGCGCGCGGGTCGCACGCTAAGAGTATCTGAGCTGGTCGTTGTGCATATTGATAGTTAGCGGTGCGTCGCTATCGTGGGTCGCCGCTGTCGACGACAACGGCAACCAAAACCGCTCTACTACTCGAGGAGTACAGTTTGTATCATAAATATACGGGCACCCCAAGAATGGCGATATCTGCTTTCACTCACATTCCTGACAAAAGCCACTGCGACCAGTGAANCGAATGCGTGCGCATCCCACATGACGGGATTGATCAACGCCGACCACTTTATCCTTTACCCATTATAGAAGCTACAAAGCAAATATTTTCCCAAATTTTTTTGGAAAAAAGTCGCTTCTGTCACTTCTAGCGTAAGAACTCACGAGCGCTAACTATACAGTTCGTATCATAAATATACGGGCACCCCAAGAATGGCGATATCTGCTTTCACTCACATTCCTGACAAAAGCCACTGCGACCAGTGAATTCGGCGTGCCCGAAAACCCTATATGACCGCCATTCAGTTTCAAAAATGGAAAAATTAAGTGCAGACCGTATTCGACTCCATATTGCAGTGTATCATAATTATACAGGCACCCTCAGTAAAAAATAGATAAAATCATCCACTCCTCCGGAATCTCCTGTCTCAAATTCGCAATAAGTGACTATAAACACGCCTCAGTTAGGCCTCCAATGTGGCAAGGATCGGAGCCTTCTGTGACAGAACAGGCGCAGATATGGGCTCGTCACGTTGCAACCTTCGGCAACCGCAGGATAACCAAGCATTTAGTAGGGATTCAAGTACCATCGTCGCCCTCATCAAAGATTTCAATGCCCACGGCCAGAGTAGGAGCCCTGGCAGGTAGGAGAAGCCATAACAGTCACACTGTTTTCCACAAACCATGCNATAGATAAAATCATCCACTCATCCGGAATCTCCTGTCTCAAATTCGCAATAAGTGACTATAAACACGCCTCAGTTAGGCCTCCAATGTGGCAAGGATCGGAGCCTTCTGAGACAGAACAGGCGCAGATATGGGCTCGCCACGTTGCAACCTTAGGCAACCGTAGGATAACCAAGCATTTAGTAGGGATTCAAGTACCATCGTCGCCCTCATCGAAGATTTCAATGCCCACGGCCAGAGTAGGAGCCCTGGCAGGTAGGAGAAGCCATAACAGTCACACTGTTTTCCACAAACCATGCCATCTTCGAGCGACCGTCGTGGATCGCCGCGTTGTTCTGCTGGAAAACGAGCAAAATTCCATTGCGCTGGCTTTGGAAGAACAAGAGTTGGACGCGGAACACTCCGCTGTAGTTACGTGAGTTTACTCAAGTCAAAATAAAGGTGACGCCGAGTCCTTCATTCGGACAGAAGCCGCTCTACACCGTGACTGCGTCACCTCTAAAATACCCCCTACTGAAGAACTGCGGCTCGTTGCGGAGATCCTCCAATTTCCATCAGACCATCCAAGTTAAAGTTATTTAAGTCGAAGAACATCACCTGGACACGAATTCCAGCTTTCGTGAGTCTCAGAAAAACTATGCGTACCTTTCACCAGTCTGTCGCCATGTTCTTCCTGGCAAACCGCAGCCGTGCATCCTTGTGGGACCTCGTGAGCCTATAAACATGTCGAAGGAGAAAGCGGACAGTCTTGCCGCTTTATTTCATCCTTCTATATACCGTCGTTCTAGAGACAGGAGTCGATAATTGGCTCGAACCCCGATGCTGTGCACCATGGTGTTTAAAACCATCAGTCCTACTCGACGCTCATCTTATGATGACAGCTTCCCTGGCCGGGCAGATCTCTCATACAGACCGTAGGAGTCATGAATTTTCACCAAGGCGTCGGCTGCACTCAAATTCTGGTCAGTATGCGTGGCGGTCCTGCGGTTTCTGTAGTTTGCAAAGTGACGAGTCCATATCTGCACCTGTTCCGCCTCACAAGGCTCCGATCCATGCCACATTGGAGGCCTAACTAAGCGGTGCTTATTGTCACGCATTGCGAATTTGAGACAGGAGATTCCGGGTGAGTGGATGATTTTATTTATTTTTTACTGAAGGTGCCCGTATAATTATGATACACTGCAAGATGGGGTCGAATACGGGCTACACTTAATTTTTCCATTTTTGAATCTGAATGGCGGTGATATAGGGTTTTCGGGCACGCCGAATTCACTGGTCGCAGTGGCTTTTGTCAGGAATGTGAGTGAAAGCAGATATCGCCATTTTTGAGGTGCCCGTATATTTATGATACACACTGTATTTTAAACGAAACAACTAAAGCTCACCGCTGGCATGTTGTGAAAATCCATGTGTGTCCGATTTTTTCGTTCCGTGACGCTCACCAGAAACGCGGCGTGGCTCATTTAGTTCTGAAATATTCACAAATTCATGAAAAGAAGCAGACAACCCACACAAATAGCAACTTCCAAGGAGACTACTAATGCTACGAACACGCTGTGAATACAATTCTCGTGGTTCCAAGAGCAAATTTGTAACGCCTGAGCTAGAACTAGTGTCCTCCAGAAGTGCTTTCCGGGTTAACGTGGGAGGAAAGTGAAGTTCATAGGAAGGCAAGTCACTCACGCAGACCTTGATTGCTTGCCTTAATGGCCACTTTCTGGGGTAGTATTATACTCGTGAGGGTAAATTATGCATGAATAAGAAGGTGGAGAGGGGTGAAGAGGGTAGGATCTAAATTTTTCCCGCATTTACTGTTGTATCCTCCATGAAAGAGGTTGACAACTCTGAATGAACGAGTGATTGAATTGGTGAATGAATAGACGAATTGCATAGTTACGTAACATTCGATAGGATAAATGTGTGGATGAATGAATGAATGAATGAATGAATGAATGAACGAATGAATGAATGAATGAATAAATGAATGAATGAATGAATGAATGAATGAATGAATGAATGAACGGATGAATGAATGAATGAATGAATGAATGAATGAATGAATGAATGAATGAATGAATGAATGAGACGAATGAATGAATGAATGAATGAATGAATGAATGAATGAATGAATGAATGAATGAATGAATGAATGAATGAATAATGAATGAATGAATGAATGAATGAATGAATGAATGAATGAATGAATGAGACGAATGAATGAATGAATGAATGAATGAATGAATGAATGAATGAATGAATGAATGAATGAATGAATGAATGAATGAGTTAACCCGAATTAAATGTAGCATAAAAACAATCGAAGTGTGAAAACCAGTAGGAATATTAATGAAAGCGGAAGAGAAGCGAAGCTCTAATACACATTCGGGGCTTCCATTCCCCAACCAGGAAGTTTTCCTGATGCTATTCCGCCTACTTTCCCAGAGATGCAGGCTACAACCTCTAGCGGAAATGTCTCAACCACTGATCCCGAGGCCTTCACATGTATGAAAAGGCTTTCGGCTTTTCTTGGAAAACACGCTACTCTCATCTTCGTAGACAATACCCACAAAGGACATGACGGAATCCATCTTTGATGGCGGATGTGTAGTGCAAAATAAGATCACAGAGGAAGCTGATGAATTGATGTGACATGAGCCCCGTGCAGTGTACTAGGCTTCACCTCTGGGTACGAAATCTGGACAGGAACTCGTGGACGCTCCCCTTTCACGAAGAAATTCATTATTTCGCCTGGTTTTCCTCCATACTTCTATGTATCTTCTAGAGTCTATCAAGAGCGGAATACATGTGAGATGTGAGATGTGTATGTGAGGCGTACTCTGCTGCCGGTGTTCATCGTAAAAAAGGTATAATCAGAGGGAAAACGAGGCATTTGCAAAACATTATAATTGAAACGTACGTACACAAAGGGGTTGATAAACAAAAACGCTTTACACACGGAAAATGGGCGTATATTTCGCTGCAGGCTTCAGCCATGTGACCGTGTCAGACTTCTCTCGGCATTTGAAACGAAGATTGGAATATGTTACACTTTTGTTGTGCCATAGAGAAATCAGAGAAACCCTACTTCCAGGAAGAAGAGTGGGGAGGGGGATTTACAGTTAGTCTGTTCGATAATAACCTTGGAGATGTTTCAACACCCGAAAAAAAAACATGGAATGGATAATTTGCGCTACTCACAACGTAGGCATAGACAGGTTGCTTCTGCAGAATGGAAAATCGAGAGAAAAGCGCCTACGAAAACATGGCCGAAAAAAAAAGAAAAAGTGTTTCCAGAAAAAGCTTGCAGCAGCCCAAGATCTTGGCTATGGACGCACTCAGCTGGAACGCAATCACGAAGTAAAATCCTGTGGCATCTACAGTAGCGGGTTATGCGTTCACGAGCTGAGCAGGATATGTAAGTAAGTGTTCAGCCCATCTGATTGTCTATAAATATACTGTCTAACGCAAACACCTCACGTCAAGAATAAGCCGGCTGCTGTTTCGCTCACGTTTCAGCCGATATAACACCCTAGTCTTACGACAGCGCAAAGAAGCGTAGTCTCGATTTTGCATATTGGTCCTTAATAGTGAAGCATCGTTGAGATTACCCATGATTACCCAAAGACGGGTTCATGCACCCAGAATTATTCCTTACTTGCCACCCATCAACATTTTCACCCATACGTGGCGCCATCCACACCAATCCCCATGACGTGGATGGATGATTGAGACTACCCGCCGTAAACTTGTTGACGCCCTGTGTGAACCATGGGTAACGTAGTTTTCAATACGTCTACCATGGATGAACTCAGTGTTGTATACGGCCCTAAATGTTACTCATAGGTAACGGCATCCATGGGTATGTAGTAATTACTCATTCTTCCTATGACGCATCTGGGTTTTGGTTGAGAATGCCAAAACATGGTAAATCAGCTGGAAATCTTGCCGCAAAAAGTTTTCCCATATAGAAATTATACTATACGTTAAATTTCTTCGAATACTTAATCATTTGCCGTAAGGTATGACATTTTTTGCAGCTACCTCAAAGTTCGTATGAGCAATCCTACAAACTTATGTATGTTATTGTATCAGGAATTCTTCTTAGTCCTGCGCGTGAATTGGAGTATTCCTCGAATTGTTCTCATGAAATCAGTCATACTGACGAGGTGTAATGAACTCCGAAGGCAGAAAAGTAATAAAATGTCTAATGCGAAAGTGGGTAGTATCCTGAAATCTAATGCCATAGGTGGCCAAAATCTTATTAAGCATAATTACTGGGGTAATGCGTAGTTGTGAGAAGAGACGTATAGTCAGAAGCCATCATACGTCAATGTTCCAGGAGGAGGGGGGGGGGGACCTATAATACCACGAATAGAGGCTGTCATGCCCAAAAAATTTGGAACGAAAGAATACATAAACAGATAAACAGACAGAGCACTCCTCATGTGAGCGCCACTCGTCTCAAAGATTATGAAAATCGAAAAAGGAAAAGAGGAGTCAATGTTAATCTTGGCCCGCCTGCTATGTGTTAACGGGAGGTATACAAGGAACCCACGGATCATCCTCATACGAGGGACCCAACCCGTTCGCGAGCTACGTATGTGGCGCGATCCAGGTTGCGAACAAAAGGTCTTCACAGTGTCGAAACAGTTCATACCTCCTGTCAGCGCTTGGGTATGTTCAGGCATGCGTGCGCGGGGCAGTGCCCGCTTGTCTGCGAACTGTATCCTGCCTATCAACTCGGCCAGGATCCTATATTGACTGTGAGGCACGTCACTGTATAGGGNAAAGGTCTTCACAGTGTCGAAACAGTTCATACCTCCTGTCAGCGCTTGGGTATGTTCAGGCATGCGTGCGCGGGGCAGTGCCCGCTTGTCTGCGAACTGTATCCTGCCTATCAACTCGGCCAGGATCCTATATTGACTGTGAGGCACGTGGGAGGCGGTTCGGGGTCGCCTCCAACAAACTACTTCCTGCGCCTACTCCTGGGAAGCCGGCCTACATTCTCGATGAAACCCATCCCAGGCCGCCACATGGAAACAGAGCCGGCAAGCTATTCACTGTGGGTTATACTCTCCAAGTCATATGCAGCAATAGCAAAGGTCATACGCAGCAATAGGCTTGAACAACTCCTCGGAACATCCACTGATACGGCAGCGTAACTGAGGAAGAGGTCCGAGGGGTTATCTATGTAGGCTGTTCAAGTCGATAAAGAATAGGATGACGATATGTACCTTCAACGCCCACAGACTTTCATCGAATGTTTCCAGATGATTGAGATGATGCAGGCCATAAAGATCAGGTGCGACGTCATTGGACTGACCGAGACAAGGCAACAGTAGCCACAAAATGCCACCTTCTATGACGGTGAAGCACTGTTTCTAGGAACCTGTGACAGTAGAGAAGGTGGTGGAGTCGTTCTCATCAACGCGAATCTGTTTATGAACATTGATTCAGTCTGACAACCCATTTCGAACTTCACGACTGAGAATATATGGTTCAATGCCGGCCTCCCTTGCCGAGTTCATTGCTATGTATGATTAGCTGTAGAAGAAGGCTTTTGGCTTTGGTACGCTTCCAAGCTGAGCGGTCGACCATCCCTCCACCAGCTAGCTACCCATGATGCTATGTAGCTGCTATGCTATCAAGATGGAGACCAACGACTGGAGGTAACATGGCTACTACTACTACAAACACAGATCGATGATAATCGTTCCGTTGCGATATAGAGGTGTAATAATGAATAAAATACCCTTTAGGAACTTCATATCGGTATCCACTTCTTACAAAGGAATGAACAGCGAAAGAGGCTCTCCTGGTTTACCATGACGACTGAGACTTTTCATGGTAAATCACAGTTTCAGATATCACGGCCTCTTCGCAAACGTGATACTCATTCACTGGAGAGCACTGTAACAATATTTACCAGTGCCTGATCGACGTCGGTGTTGTTCCGAAGCCCCACGCGGGACTGATCCTCGACGCTGGACTCCAGTGCTCGAGCAAAAAAGGGAAAAGTGTCAAGTTCAAAAAGCGACTAGTAGTGTAGTAAGACTGACCAAGAACGCACGGCCACGGGACTGATCGAAATGAAAACAGTGATGGTCGTCGCTCCGCAAAGCCGAAGATCAACGTAAGTTAAGCTGATTAAGGTGATACTAGGAGAGCAAAGAAACAACAGCGGCAGCGTCAGCTCAGTAGATTTGAGGAAGGAGTCAAACATCAGAGACTTGTTACACTACATGTCATGAGTGGAGCACCGATTGGCAGGACAAGCCATGCGCTGAAATGGTAACAGATGGAGCACTAAAACAACCCTCTGAACTCCATTGTACGTCGAAAGGCCTCTCGGCCCAGTATTCGCGCGCTGGTTCGACACATTTTTCACGTCGTTTAAAGGCAGCACCCACGAAAACTTTTGACTATAGGATCTCAGCATATTTCGTAGGTATCGAAGGTGATCAACACTTTGTTAAACACATAATTTCACGTTAGCATTGGAAAAACTGTTTTTGAAACTTCACAATCAGGTAGCGTTCAACAGATATGGCCGAGTTTCGCGAGCCATGGATGAGACCCGGTAGCAAGAGATCGATAAGGCAGTCGTTTTCGCCAGGCGGATCTTTGCGAAATCAGCTAATTCTCATGAAATGCTCACCTCTTCGAACCGCAGCGAAAGAAATAACTATTGGAAAATTAGTAACAACTAAAAAATATGTCAACCGAGAATCAAGACATTATAGAATTCCCTGGGAGGGAAGAAATGAGAGAAAATTGAAAATCCGCCAGAAACTAGGGCTAACAAATGTGAGACAACCACAATTACTGCGGAACTGGGAACGCCCGCAGCTACCAGAAACAAAGAGAAAATTAAAAAGACGAGAGAAACTATCCAATTCTGGAAGCATAACGAGGGAATTCCTTCGAGAACGGTGACGTTTGACAA
Source organism: Ancylostoma ceylanicum (assembly GCA_000688135.1). Classification (NCBI taxonomy): domain Eukaryota; kingdom Metazoa; phylum Nematoda; class Chromadorea; order Rhabditida; family Ancylostomatidae; genus Ancylostoma; species Ancylostoma ceylanicum. The sequence goes on from JARK01001546.1 coordinate 355,137, forward strand.
AGAGATCAGCTGCTAATCGATCTTTTCCACGCTCCAAGAAGATTTCGGTGCTCTAACTGCCAAAACGAAACTGGGAAAACACGTACAATCAGCTGATAAATAAGTCCGTCTGGTCCTAGGCGATCCTATTGTATGTAGGTAAAAGCACACTTCCAGCTCGGCTTGTGTGGCGAATATACTCCCCAGCTCTTGGGTTTTTCAAAACTTTCGGAACGTTTGCAACGAATTCTTCCGGTGGCGCTGCCTTTAAACGAAGGGAGCTGCAAAACTGGATGGGTACTGGAAAAGGCAGGAAATCCTACAGCGAATGTGGTTCACATTGAGAAGGCCAGTCCAACGGTGATGAATGAACATTGTACCGAAGTTAGCAAAGCTCAGTGCGGAGAGGAAAACGGAATCCTGGTGAAAACGAGTGAAAAGGCCCGATTCATAAAATGTGTCAGCAGTGGTGCTAGATGCATATGCTCATGAGATAATCAGGCGAAGTATATAAAAGGTAAAGCAGTAAGAAAACTGCAAGCCTATTCTATTATCGAAACTAATAGAAACTTGTTACACATCCGCGACAATGTGCTCAATCAGTTGACACGCATGCTGCGACGGGTGGGATAGCGTGCACAACCGGTTGGACACGAACACATGCTCAAGGGACCGGCTGTTTCCAACGTCACACAGCATGCCCAGAGCGTAAGGCCGCTAATGTGCTAGAAAAATGAAAACCGAAGAACTGCGGGAGAACGTCATACCATCACAACTCTTAAATAACGACTAAGAAGCTCCGTGAAGCACCAACAGCTTAGGCTAAGCCGATTCCCGATAATCCCAACGCGATAATAAAGAAGTTAGCCACAAATCCCTAATGACTTCGGATGATCCTCGTGTTCTACTCGTGTTGTCAACGTGTTATCTGTCAAATAGAAGTGTCGCATATCACGTTAATCACAATAAGGCTACAACTGCAATCCGCCGGACAATAGGAGGGGATTACACGAAATGTCCATTACCATGGAACCCAATTCTGTAGTAGAAATGGCGCCGGCGTCAACTGGCGTCATCTGCATGGATAGTGAGCGTTTGGGCAGGCGAAGGAAGAATCCGTTCTCACAACAGTCTAAGAATTGACCTCCAAGTACTTTAATTATTCACTGGAGTTTTTTGGCACTTCAAAAAACATAGGCTTGAATGAGCAGGAAGGATTCACGAAGTTCCTTATAAGGAATTCAATCTTGAGTCCTCATGAGAAATTCAATCACATAATCCCGTAGGAGTGGGAATAGCTTACGGAAATGGAAAATGTTCTTGCATTTAGCGTAACTACCAAGTGTATTTCTGAGCCAGACTCACAAGCATGTGCAGTGTACACAAATTAGCCCTCGAAAAGCGAAGATAATCGTTAGGAATCAATACGTTCGAAATCAGAGTCTGCACTGAATACTTGAATTCAAGTAGAATTAAATGCATAGCTGCCAACCAGCCTAAAGGAAAACAGAAAAATTTTCGATCTCGAGAATTTTCAGCTTGCGGGTGTTTCGGTATAGCCAACGACTTTTGCATGATGTTATTGTGGAAGTTTGTTGTTTGCATTTTCAAATGTACATTGCAAAGCAACAATAATAAAAACAGTAACAACATAGTTCTAGCCTAATTTTTCGCTCGCACCATAGATCACATGAAGGCAATGAGTTCTGTCAGGGTCAGTTCTGTCTTTTTTCATTAATTTTGCCTTTTCTTTTGTTTTTGTTGTCCCGGTTTTCAAGGAGTACACAGTGGTTTTTTCCCACTTGTTTTATGCGGTTTGGCAACCAGTGCTTTCTTGTCTTTTAATGGCGCACCTGTGTATGAGTGCTTGAATAAATAAATATTGGGTTGGTACAGATGAAATGTCGCTTGGGTTCTGGTAGTTATTTCTACAGAATAAATCCCGTTTCAGGGTAGCTAAGTGCCGTTGTGAAGATATGTGTTTAGGTTATCTAGTGTCATTGTTGTTGCTCCCGGCGGTCAATTCCTGATCCTTGAGAATTTCAAAAATTCGCAAAAATACGATCGGGGCAAGAGCAAAAATTCGCGAAAGTTCGCAATAAAAGATCGAGGACCTGGACTGGCTGTTAGTTCCGCACCCATCGTATAGCCCCGATATAGCACCATCTGATTATCACCTTCGTTCAGTGCAGCACGCCTTGGAGGAAAGAAAGTTCAATAACCATGACGAGGTCAGACGTTGGGTAAAATCCAACTCCGGGGCGAAATATGACGAAGAGTCGTCGATAACAATGGAGACTGTATTTTGGATTAAGGTGGCGTAGTATTGTTGTTATAATAAATTCCCATTTCCATTTTCCAGAAAGCGACATTTCATCTGTACCAACCTAGTGAATAAATAAGAAAATTAATACGAGTTCAATAGAGAGTGAGAATGAGGAATAGGAGAAATAGCTAATCAGAGCGCAGACTAATCTATGAGCCTTGAGACATTGCAAGCCTCAATTTCCATGCCAACTACGCCCTCTCATTTCTTTTTTCTCCAAATGTGAAACTGATCCAGACAGCATCAAGTTTAATGCAAAGTAAATGAATGCTCTTATTAAGTTCTATTTCCGGAAGCTCAGAATATGATATGGAATTCCAATGCCCCACAGGAAATGAACTACTCCAACGAGTCGCATGATAGGAAGTAGGATATCAAGCGGATTCATCCTGTCTCGTGGGGTTAAGAGCTTCCAGAGATCAAGAGAGAAGACTTAAGAGGCTTCATGGTTACGTAACACTCATGAAAGCGGACGAGAGATACAAAAGCCTAGACTGCCAAGTAATAGAAAAGAGGTCCTCGAGTCTTCCAAAGTTGCAGAAAGAAAGCCTTCTTAATTTTGAAACATCCAGAAACTCCCCAAATTCGAGTTATTACTTTTGTTTTGGAGGAAACATTATTTTCTTAATTAACACACCGTAAAGACTTGCACAGAGAAAAGCAGCAGCTATGTTTACCAAGAAGGATCTTCACAAGCAATCAACGTTACACTAATGTGAATTCGTATCATTACGAAAGCAATATAAAGGACGACGGAAAAGTACGGCTTTTTTGCGATAAATGTCAAGTCCCGAATAAAAAGACCGTATCGGAGAAGATATATATGTCAAGCATAGCAAATTCATATAAGAATGTCAAAAGACTCTTGGTTTCGACGAGTTTTTTTCGCGAAACTTGAGCACAATGTATTGCATGGTCTCCCGAGCTAGGGTGCCAAGTTTCACCTGGGCTTTATGAAATAGGAAGTGCTCCTTCAGCCTAACTGAGGTGATGGCATAAAGTAAGAGGCGGAACAAATCACATTCATTTCCAGCTGACGGTTGCCAGAAAACTCCTGCTTGGCAGCCTGGTACAAGGAAAGGGAGGGATCGGTGCAGTAGTTTTTAATCCTGACAGTTGCCTTTGTTTGGCATATGTTGAGACATTTTTTTTCTGTAGGCGATGAGACATTTGTGCGAGTAGATTACATTTGTTCTTTACTTTCCGGGTTCTGACGAAGGCGTTCAGGCCGAAAAGTTAGGCTAATAAAGTTCTGTATCACTCTTGGTGACGGCTCAGAAGCACCAAACAGGAATCACATTCATTTTTTCTGTTTTGTTGCTTTTATTGAACGGGTAGACATAGCTTCTTTTAAGAAATTCAACTCATGCAGAGGGAAACTGATCAGAAGTTGCATCGGCTACAACATGGGAATGCTAATTTGAATTTTCCAATCATCCATCATGTAGTCTTGGTTTGTTTTTTTTTCTTGAGTGACAATATTCCGTTTAAAAATTTGAAACGCCATTTCGAGAGACGTGGTTTTACAAAAACCAAATGGATTCGACCGTTGAGAGCTACCATGTGAGGAGAAGTGCTTTTCAAGCTGCTTAGAAATTCGAAATCAAGATCGGAAAAACGTGTTTATGTCGGGTGGATCCTATACGTATGAAAATAGTGAATTTTTTCCTTGCACTAGATGAAGGAGAAGTAGAATGAGAAGTGTGTGATGGCTCAAAGCAGAAATATTTCTGCTACCCCTACGCATGCAGCCCATCGGGTAATGCTTTCCCATTTGCTGAAAAACTTTTCACAGCTACTTACAGAGGCGGCAAAAGTCTCTGGACAACCATACATACTACACATACATATTTGCAGCGAGCGTTTATGCTTGTCCAAAGACTTTTACCGCACCCTGTACTCCAGGTCCTCGTGGTACGTAGGTACACTGTGTAGTTCCAGTTTACCTTCCTCATCCTATCCAGAGAAAGAGACCCTTACTGATGCTATTGTGTTGCGTAGAACTTGTCTACGACCCAAAATTCCAAAACATACTTTTCTCGAAAAGCTACTCAAGCTTGAAATTCTGGAAAAAATTTTAGAGTACATACTTCATGGAGAATTTCTCACTCGTAATACGTAAGCTATGTCAGACTGCCAGATCTTGCCTCCGCTCTTGGAAGACTTCTTAACCCTCCGATGATTAAGTGATATTCCGATCTCGTTGGACCATTGAGAGTTTACATGAACCAAACCCACACATGATTTCAGCTGAGGCAATCAGTTTTTAGCCGTAGGAAAATTCGGCAATACTCTCGTCATCAGGTGTAGAGCGAGGGCGACCTGGTTGCCAAATGGGAAAAATAGAAGATTTGCGCAGATTAACTTTAACTTTGCTAACACACCTCTATGTACAGTCATGGGAAGCAAAAAAAAAATCGAGAAAACTTATCCTGGAACAACCTTCCCCGATTACTGAGTATGGGATAGAAGGTAAGCTTTTGAAAAAAAGGTCTAGAAGAAGAATTTCCGCATTCGATCATCCTGTACTTATCACACAAATTTTCAAAGTTAATGGACTGTTAATGAATGCTTACAGACTCACCCAATGACTCATGTTTATTGAGACTTCAACACAATACTCCAAAATCTAACAGACGCACATACCTACATCTGATGTCATCTCATCTCGTCACCCACCGTCTCATTATTTCTAATTTTTTTTTGGTTCTCTTGGAGGCACTTTCATGATTACTATAGCTATGGGAACGTTTTTATGCTTACAATGTTGACGTGATAACCGTTTCTATCTCGTTGGGCAATTGAGAGCTTACATAATAACTATAACCGCTATCTGGCTTAGTTTTTTTTTCACGTTTTTGGACTTCGGTCAAGTTCAAAAATGGAGAATCAAGCCGGCCGGCAAGAATTCACGAAGCTGAGCATCACAGACGAGGCACATCATATATAGATATCCTGGCGTTGATTAAGGAATAATTCACAGGCTTGGTGCGCATTAATGAGAGGTGTTATGTACATACCTCTCGGCTGTCTCAACATGAAATAACAATGACAATGAGAGCAAGGAGCAACGAAAAACACTTTGTTACATCTTCCGCTTATAACATGGAGTTGAATGTTCTTCGATGTTATTAATCATTTGCATCTACACTAAGCTCTGTGCATAGTTGCTAAGTTGCAACAGAGAGTTACATAGAGATGGACTGCTCCTGCAGCAAAGAAAACCCTCGTAGATGATCTACAATTAACTTTTCATTCCAGATTTTTTTCTTTCCTTGAACAATAGATAGAGAGAGAACATTAATAAGAAGAATGGCTTAGCACTGGAGTGCGTGCAGGCTAAATATCACCATATAGAGTGAACGTCGTTAGAAGTGCGCCCCTCGCGAAACCGAGAAGCACGCGTAGCGACCGCGCCGCTTGCGCCGGAAACGTCGCTGTGACAGCGAGCCAAAGATTTTTGATTATTCTTTGATTTCCATGGTAGTTCGCATAGAATAGGATAAAAAAAACTTTCGGGAAAACCTTGATTTGCTATCACACCGGCGATTCCAGCACAGGCGACGCGGCCGCGCCGCGTGCTTCCCGAGTCCTCGAGAAACGCAATTCCATCGACGTTCGCTCTATTTTGGTTGTATTAAACTGCGTTCGCTGCAACAAATCAGAAATATTTCTTCTTCCTGTGTGAAATAGCAAACAGAGGTAGCTCAAAAAAAAAAGACTGATGCAGTCGATAGGTTGTAATTTGGTCGCCGCGTAAGTGGAAAGAGATCATCTCGAACAACCACGGGTGAAAATGATATCACAACTAACGATTACGACTAGATTCCAACTTTTCCAGGAAACAAAATATAACCCATTATGCGAAAAACACTCCAAAAATTAGCTCGAGCTACTTAACGTGACCTCACAAACGCTGTAATTACGAGTACTTCAATTTTTTGATGAATTTCGATAGAGAATGGGAGGCCTCACTAGGAAATGGCATCTCAAGAACGAAGAAAACCTGGGCAGTATGCAGCATTGAGGTAACCCAGAGTAAATGTATTAAAACTCGGATTCACCCATCAGTGGCCTGAGCGTCAAACGTTTACCCTGGGTAACCTCAATGTTGCATCCAGGCATTGGCATCAATTGCTTAACCAGAAAGAAAGGATCCACCGAGATTAACATGAGATAGTTAATAATCTTGGCTCAGAATAGAACTCACCTTATCGAGATTCAGATGATGATTCCATAAAATAGGAATCAATTCGTGAAATTATTATGTGTTTCATATCTTGACGAATGAAACTCAAAGGCCAATTCTGGCCGATCTAGGGAGGATCGAATAAATCCCAACGTTTTCTGGATGATCGAACCTCGTAAGCCAAACCTTGCCCTTGTCAGACGAGCAAGCCGACAATCTACTTACGAGTGCATTGTAGGGGGATCACCTGACACAGCCTCGAACATGGAAATTTCCAATTCAGCCTTAGCAGTTGAATAAAAAATAGCTATGGAGCAAACTCAAGCAGTGAACTTCATTATGAAAGAACATTGTGAGAATAGAAGTAGTAGAGATGCTTCAGTATGAGATGATGCACATGATTGCAATGGAATTAATAATGAAATATGCAGGTGGAATGGAAATGGAATGGGATAGAATGGAGTAAAATAGGTATGAATTTGAAGTGTCCTCAAATGAATATGGAGACCTATCGCTTAAATCAGAGGTGAAGAAATCAAGGGACACGCGACAGATGAAATCAAAGCATTAGCGGGAAAGCCAGCTGCTGCTCCTACTTAAACATGTTTCGCTATTTTACCCTAATTAGCCAATTCATTAATTTCAGCTCTCGCCGACACTGATGAGCCCCAAGGGAAATCATCTGCACGTGTTCCGCTGATTTGAAGCTGAGCGAATTATTTTATTAATCTCTTTGTCTCAACGTTTCCAACAATTCATTAAGTATATGTGCACCTCAATAGTTCTTCTAAGCAAAGATTGTGTCACTTTTGTGACAGGAATTGACTGCACTGAAGGAAGAGGCAGCAGGAAATTGCAAATTCTTTCTATTCGTTCCTTTCTCCTAAAGCAAAATTCAGATAATTATGGGTAAAGTGGAGGAAAACATCCGGTTAGCAACAAAACCGACATCCCACGACGAGTTCTATTCGAATCCGTATAATGCACGCAAGAAGTGCCAACGCTATGAGGTGAAAAAAGTGGATTGAAGGCTTGAAAAGTGCCATCCTGAAGATGGCATGAGATGCTTTAAGGTGTAAATTGGATTCGCCTACCCCTTATCTGCCTCCGGCAATGCGAGAATGCCACAACGTCTCCTACGAATATCAGAGGAAGGCAATAATTGACTCGGGCAGCTCAAACTAATGCTATATGAAATGAATGTTACAGTCGGGGTGACCCGAAAACAAGATGAAAAGTTCAGCAAATTGAGGCCGGCTACAGTACATGTTTTTTAGGCGTCAACTGAACAGCAAATTGTGCTAACTGCGGACATACTGCACTTACCCAGAGGGTTCTGACATGAACAGTGATGATGAGGTGAAACCGCTACTACGTAAGACGACTGTATTACACAGCACAACTATAGCAGGACTTTAACGGTGCCGCAATGACTTGCGTCGCGTGTAGCCGGGTCAGACTGACTGCAACCACCTGTACACGAAATATCTGCCTGAGCGAGCCTGTACTAAATGTTTCGTGCTCCTTTAGCGGGATTCATGAACGTTCCCGGGGAGTTTCTAGACTTCCCGCTCATTCAGCGGAAAAACGTTTTCCTGAGAAATTGTACATCTTGCTATCACTGCTTCACTTGTGCTCGCTGAGCAAGACAAGCACCTCTTAGGAAGGGTACCTGGCCGCGCCAAAACAGCAAGGTTGGGACTATGCAGCGGGTGGAACATTACCTTACCACGAACGACCAAGAACTTCGCCGCCTATGCGCTAAGTGTAGCGCCTGTAACCACACTTGCAACTATGCTCATTTACACTTTCCTTGCTGAATCTTTCACCCATGAAATGCAAGACAGTGGCAACTAAATTTTTGCTCAGAACGGTTCCAAGAGGATAAAACGTGTCAAGGATGACATAGTGACATGAAAATTCGTGCTGCTAAATAAAGTGAAATTTCATGGAGTCATGGATGGGCAATTTCCCGATTTCACATCACTCCTCTCATAAGTGTGAAAAGTGAAAGCAGCTGCAGAAACTGGAAAATTCACACTGAGCAGCTGTGGATTTGAGAAATCCAAAATGAGCAGCTGCAGAGAATCGAAAGCTAGACATGTTCGAAATCATCAACATTATCACATACCAGTCTTGCGGAAGAGTAAGTACTGTGAAAAAGTTAAAACTATGGACAGATAGCCCAAAGTTTGCACAAAAGGGAAGGCGTTGCGAACTCAATGGAACGGACTCTTAGCTTTACACATTATTTCACTTGCTTGGGCACTGTTCAGAAAGATGGCAGTGATTGGTAAAAAAATTGAACTTTTAGAGGTGAAGAACGTTCTGCTACAAAAATTTACTTGACACTAACTTGTATAATCCTATTTCTATCATTATACTTGATGCTAGATACCAATGAACATTTCAGAGCCCAAGTAGCTGTTTCCACATACGTAAGCATATAAGGAGTCTGAGTATATATATACGTTTGAATTCGAAAGAATCAGTTCAGAAAGATGGCAGTGATTGGTAAAAAAATTGAACTTTTAGAGGTGAAGAACGTTCTGCTACAAAAATTTACTTGACACTAACTTGTATAATCCTATTTCTATCATTATACTTGATGCTAGATACCAATGAACATTTCAGAGCCCAAGTAGCTGTTTCCACATACGTAAGCATATAAGGAGTCTGAGTATATATATATACGTTTGAATCCGAAAGAATCAGTTCAGAAAGATGGCAAAAGTATCTTCAAAGTTCTTTGATTTTCAATTGATTAAAATTAAACGGCGATGAAAAAGATGACAATACTGGATAAGATGCGTTTCGATTAGAATGTTGCATCGCCTGGGTGGCTTCCCGCTTTCGCTGAATTCAGATTGAAAAAAGATTCGAAATATCCTGGAATTGCTCTCGTAGCTCAATGCAGTTCACAGCACTATATGGACATAGCATTAGAACAAAAATCTCCTTAGGTTTTATAAACTTCCTGAAGAAAGCAGCATAGCAGAGAAAAAGGAGCTTTCTTTTAATACTGACTTCACGGCTGACTCTTTGCATTTTATCAGAGTAATTACCTCTAATCTCCACAATGCTATGTATACGAAATTTCCATGAACCGTGATTCCTGGTAGTAGCATTACAGGAATCTAATTTACTACGAAATATTTAGCTTGATGGGGCTAGAAAAAGGGATTTAATATGTGTTATGCAACAGCGATAATACCTGTGTAGGTACAGTGCTGGTTCCTTGGATTAAGGGACTTTCTGAGCAGTTTTCTGCCCTTGTGCAGTTCTACGTCGCGTTTCTTCTTTTTCCTTTTTTTCATTCTGTGTTTGGAGCACAATGATTGCATTTGATAACTGAATGGTAAATAAGTGATAACTTGCAATGAACGTAAGAGCATAGGGATGACAAAGACAGCCGAAGACCAGGAAGCTCTGAACCACCACTGGGAAATCTGCAGCTTGGAAGTAAAAACAAATTTAGGCGTTTACGCAGAGCAATCCAACGAGATGATGGGTTTCTAATCAAAGAGATGAGCTCAACAGAAACGAATAGGATGAGAGTGCGACGACTACTCCATACCAAATGGAGTACGAGCTAAGCGACCAAAAATGGACAACTGGAACTGAGGAGGGCAGGCGCAAACTGGGAAGCCATAGTTATATGGGAATGAGCAAGGTAAACCATGTAAAGATTATCGCTGAGCAGGGATCAGAAGACCAGATGACGTCACGAGCTGACAGCTCGAGATGGGTTTTTCGGACAACTGTCACAAATCCAACGTCTGCGCATGAGTTGAGAATATAAGCGCGGCAGACAAGGCGATGGCATACTCATCACTTGCGTCATGAGTGATGGATTCTGTGGGCGGAGATGAAGCCGAGAAGAGAGTGGCGTTCTGCGCCGCGAACAACTTATACGTTGCCGAGAACTGAGAGTAACTGATGAGACTTGCTGTCAGAAGTTAGTTTGCCATGAAACAAGGGACCATTGAAGGAGGGTTCAGCGCTCGTGGACGCATATGAACATCCGCACAGGAAGGGGTTTGACGACCTATCGGACTTGGAAAGCTATCTGCCGAGCCGCTGCCAAATCATCCGTGAAACGAGCAAAAAGTGGGCGTGAATGTTCAAAAGATCGCTTCCACCTGACGAGTTTCAAAGGGCGAGTGGATTTCATATGCACCAGCAAAAAACCGCCAAGTCCAAGTACTCATGCCCTTTCTAGTGATTGAGTAGGTTTATTTCGGACTCGCCAATATCCTATCAAATTCATTCCTCAACAAAACTTTGGTTCACGTGTTAGTAAAGCAAAAAAAAGTAAAGTAAAGTAAAGCATCCCTCTTCATGGAGGGATGCTTTTCGAAACTGGAAAAAAGATGAAGAGAGTATGTAGATCCGCGGAAAAGAAAACCTCCTTCCAACAGCTTCTGGTGGCAGTTCTTCATGTTCTCGCCATCCACAATTTGACTGACAACTAACCGAACTACCGCAGCGAAAGATCCATGGTACGTATTAGATTGTCCCGAAAATAATGACCATTTTGGAGGTCCAAAGTGCGTAACTCAGCTCAATCTTGAGCTTTCTTTTGAAATAAAAACTTTTATGATAAGAAATTCCAGCAGATTCTTGTAGTATTCGGTAGAACTTATGGAAAAAAGCTTAAACCACTGGCGTCAACGAAGTGTGAAAGGTCAAAGGTTGCGATTCACCGGCTCATTCAACGCAAACGGATTCTCCAGGCAAAAGGTGGGTAAAACTCGTCCAAGAGTCAGTCAGCGACGAAAGGTAAACGAAAAGATAGCCAGACACCAGAAATGCGGACGCAGAAAATGGGCGGAAAGAGGGGGGGGGGAGGTCGCGCGAAGAAATGGGTTGCGGGACATCTAATACCCAACCTGCTGCGAGATGTGGCTGGGAAGGTGCAAGCGGTGGGTAATACGTCTAAGAGACGTCTACAAAGCTTTTGACCACAAAAGCCTATCCAGACAACCTTCCAGAATGAACAAGAGAACCGACAGAATCAGAAGGCCTGCTGCAGGACGAGAAATAATTAAGATCATCAGTTCTGCTCTGCGGTCGTTCTGACTCGGTTAGGCCTGGCGGTCCTGCAGTCAGTTGGTCTGATTAAAATCAAAAGTCCTTTAAAGTTCTGAGATATCAACAGGACTCGTCTGAGACCCTTCCGAGAGGTGAAAACTTCCGTCTGAGCAATTTAATTAGTTTATAAAGTTTCCGTAAACAGAGAATGCTAAAAAGGGCCACACTATGCGCCCGCCGCGATCGGGCAAGACCCTGGCTGGGTATTAGATGTCCATAAATGGGAGAAATGGGGTCTTCACCGGTTTGGGGAGTCAGAGGGAGAATGAAAGTAATAAAAATATCAACCTAAGCATCTAATAAATAATAACTGTTGTTCAAGGAAAAATTTAAAAAAGAACAATCAAAAATAAACTTATACAAAAATTTTATTCATTCTGTGAAGTAATTTCGAAAATTCGGCGGCCGCTACCTCCCCCTCCCCTTCTGTGTCCGCCACTTCCAGACCTCTACGTACGTCATGGTACTCATCAAAATACTCGTCCACTAGTAGAGTGGAGGTTCAGAACTATCCTGAGATCATTCGTGAATCGCGGTATTGGGAGATGAATCAACATATAGATCTTCCAATTTTTCGCATGGAAAGGTATTATTTGCTAATCAATAACTTTTTTAACGCCGCGACCAAGGTAGGCACTACTGAAGCTCTTGATTTAGATGCGGAATAAAGCAAAAATAAACAAACTAGCTGAATCCTGGTAAATTACGAGTTCTATGAAGGAGTTATACGAGGCAGGTTTGCAACAAAATGCCCTGCTGAGGTAAAATCCTGGTCCGGAAGCCCAACCTCCCCGTTCCCGTTCCCTTTCTGGGAAAATTCGCTGTTCACTTTCAAATTCCATGTTTATAGAAAAATGACAATATTCCAGTTCTCTGATGTACTGTTTCCACACAAATCCATTACCTTAATAACTTCACGGCACTTTTTCCACAGAAAACAAGAATTAGGTTGATATTAGGAAGATCCAGAGAGAATACACGCAGCGAATGCATGGAAAAAACTTAAATAATTGACGGCACAAACAGACTCATTATCACATCATTTATCACTACAGCCACTTTTGTGTTTACATGCTAAACAATGGGAGAGGAAAGAGGAAAGAAAAACTCATTAGCCTGCCTATTCACTGAGTCCTTTGTTTTCGTAGTAAATGTGGTCGAAGACATCACAACAGGACTATCCATTAAGGCTTATCAGATCCATGCAATCACAACGGCCAGAGAAAAACAGAAAAGTGACGCGGCTATTCAGAAGAGCTAGGAAAATATCCGCTAAGAGATCAAAGATGAATTCTAATTGGAATTTCGAGAGATGTCCTAGATGAGCAAGGTACCATCACAAGAATCTGTAATGCTACCAACGTCGAGGTTCGCGGGAACTATTGCTTCAGGGCCTGGATCATTGAGGTTACCCAAGGTAGAAGTGTTGACGCCCGTGTTACCATTGGGTAAAAGTGTGTGGAGTAAGAACGTTTACCCGGGGTAATCCCAATGATGCATGCTGCCCCACAGAGGTACAAGTAACGAGCAATGCGGAGACAAGGAACAGGAATAGCTAACGGACTCTCAATACAGACGTAGAGTCAAAACAAGACAGAACTACGACATAAAAGTTCAGAGAATTTTCAGGTGAAACTTCGAAAACTTTTATCCTTCCACCTTTTATATAATGTGATAATTGTTTTGTTTCAGGAAAAAAAATCAGAACTACGCACCAGGTACTTTCCAGTGACGCAATTCATCCAAAAATATGCCACCAATGATATTTTGGTAACCATTTATTTTTGCACCGACAAAAGATTCCCCGGAGCAAGTTGGGAGCGCTGCAGCGTGAGAGCAGAAATATACCAAAAAAAAAACTGAGACTTCCATGAAGCCTATAAATCGTTAAGAAGGTTGACATCAAGTTGGACCTGGATGCACCAGTGAGATTACCAAGGGTTAACGCGTTGATGCTCGTGCTAACGATGGGCAAATTTTTGTGGTGTTGACATGCTTACCCTGGCTAATCTAGACAATACATGTGGCCTAGATCGGACTAGCACACAATCACCGTAAGGTAGAGGGGTAGAACTGCACTGTTGAGGAACGAGACGTGTTGCTGGGATTTTTCCAGGGATACGTAGTGCCGATTTGAAACACCTTGCACGTGGGACCCATCCCAGCTTGGGAGTTGTTTGTAAATGTGTGGGAGGGAAGGATGTGGCTAGTACTGGATAAATGTATGTATCGCTCACATTCAACATGCTAAAGAATCCAACCAAACCCTGAGTAAACAACTGATGCTGCACCCACATGCACACTGAAAGACCCGAAAGCACTGCAACTCTCTCTCCCTTCATAAAACGCGAGCATAACGTTGTGTATAATGACTAGTTATGAGTACTATTGGCAATACTTCCGTCTGTGATTCATTACTTTGCAAGTTCCGAGCTCTACAATCCTTCCAAAAAATTCTTGCCTCACGCTACACCGCCCATCTGCTCAGCCGCGCCGCGCCTCCTATGCAGACGTGCTGCGACGTGGCTCAATCGACGTGTAGCGTGAGGCAAGGATTTTTTTTTGGAAAGACTACACTCGCATTTCCATAACCTAGAGGCATTTCCTTCTTCGTGTATAGGGAGCGTTCTGTACATTGTTCATGCTATGTTGTTAGGTGAATAAGTATGAAACACGCGATTTTCCCCTATAGGCATAAACACGGTCATCGACATCTTCAACGTTTCACTTCATCACCTATTTTTTCTCGTTTGGATGTTCAAAGACGCAAGGATCACAGGCGCTTAGCTCATTGACGACCGCGTCCTTTTTCTCACACCTCTATTGATTTGGAAGTACAGCGGGCGTCAATGGCGATGACCCGTCTGCGGCTTCGGACAGAACGCAACGCGACCGCGCCGCTCGAGCAGGAACCCTCTCCGGGACATCGAATTATGGGGTTTTCTTGATAGTCAGTTAGTTTTCTTCTTAGTTATTATCAAATGTGGTGGACAACTATCAAGAAAACCCAGATAAGCCACTGCGGCGACGATTCTAGCGTGAGCGGCGCGGTCGCGCCGCGTGCTTTTCGAGGTCGCAGACGGGTCACCGCCATCGATGCCCACTGTAGGTACAGTTTTGTTGTCATCTTAAAAAAACAGCTGAGATCATTAAGGATTGATGGCCTTTCAGACTAAACCGTGCACAAATGGCGTGGTTCAGCGGTAAGCCCCAAGGCCTCCAATGGGTTAAAGAGAGTATGCAGAAAGTTCCCTCAACCTGTAGCTATGCTCCATTCAAGATAAGCATCATTCCCCACGAACTACAACATGCCCCGAAGCTCCTAAAGCATCCCAGGAATTATTGAGTTGAGATGAACGTTTTGCAAGAGCACCGCCGCATGGCTGCAGTAGTTAAATGAAGTAGATAGTAGACTGTAATAGGAATATCATAGTAAATAACAAACAGTAAAATATAGTAGAAAATAGGAATAAATAAAATGGAGAGTACAAAACAGATGAATACCTTTGATCCTAGGTGGAACGCTGAAGAGATTCTCCTTTGAAACTCCTTGCATGTGAGACCCATCCCTTCTCCCTTGGATCACCCATCTCATCTCACATTACTACAACATAACACTACGCTAATCCTGTAATTACTCATCATCTGAGCGCTTCAACGCTTCCTTTTCTAATTCTTTTTTCTGAAATAAGGTGTCTACTAAGTCACCGAGTCAATAACCATAGCAACACCGATTTTGAAGTCCAAGTAACGATACTCGCGCGAGAAACTAAGGAGTAGATGCCCGCAAATGAATCGAAAGGATGAATGCCTGGCAATCACTAACGAACTGGCATCATATCTCGATCTCTGTCAACTTGATCCTCAGCGTGGCTGACCGGCTTGGCTCTTACTTGGCACTAGCATTCGCTACTAGCCGGCTGTCACTAGCACTGGCATATCCTAAGGTTTGCGGGTCTTTGCTGTTTTCTCTTGATTTAAAGATAAGGCTTCAAACTTTCGGCTTGACTAACTAATGCACTTGATCTTGTAGATTCTATAAATTGCCAAACCGTTTCAGGCCCTGAAGAAGGCGATTTAGCTGAAACGTTGGCCGAAAACAATAAAGGCTATAACAATCTCGGGTGCTGTTCAACATAAGGAAACTGCTGAAGAGATTATCCTATTGGAGCATGTAGGCTTCGTAACTGACATCAACATGTGTAGGTATTGTCACCTACGTATTTGCATCACATACCATATTATTGTTTTGATATCCCAAACAAAGTACTCATCCGCTCAACGGGACAGTGACATATACGAGCATATAAAAGAAAGCTTATGCCGCAATACGGATATGAAGCATCAAAGGCCGCAAGAGCAGATATGGAAGCACTAATCCGCCGCATATTACATGCCGATTACGTCTCCTCCCGACTATCCATGGGCGGAGAATATTAGATGGGTAAAAATCTCAGCTGCTCAAAGATCGAGCAGCGCACGTCTTGCTTAATAAAAGAACGTCCTAGTGACACTTCCTCATTACACTTCACATCAATCTCACCTCACAGACCTCCCTTGTGTCACTAATATATGCATAGCCAAGGGGCAGACATGAAGCGGAACTATAATTGAACTACGCAGTTGACGTTATTTAATCGTGTTTAGGT
This sequence comes from Ancylostoma ceylanicum, assembly GCA_000688135.1. Taxonomy (NCBI): domain Eukaryota; kingdom Metazoa; phylum Nematoda; class Chromadorea; order Rhabditida; family Ancylostomatidae; genus Ancylostoma; species Ancylostoma ceylanicum. The sequence goes on from JARK01001546.1 coordinate 371,374, forward strand.
GCGCCACGGACACCTAAGTGCGCACGTAGACACCTTATTTTATCAAAAAGTATTAGAACAGGAAGTGTCAAAGCGCTCAGTTGATGAGTAATTACAGTATTAGAGTAGTGTTAGTAAATGTTAGTAATGAAGAAAGTCTGAAGCTATCAAAAATTGCGAAGATGTCATGCTTTACGTGAAAGAATACAGAGCCATTCAGGAGGTACTTACATAGCGGCAGATTCAAATCCTAAACCTATCAAAGAGGGGGGGGGGGGGG
>JARK01001547.1:11817-64620 GCA_000688135.1 Ancylostoma ceylanicum
ATGACCACCTTTGCAAAAATCCTCGCCATGCCCTCCCACTCCAGAGATGCTGGCGAGTGCACAAAATCTGCCTTTCCACTTCACGCACTTTGAAGGTGGGTACCGACTGGCCGAGTCCCTCTGATGCTGCTTCGTATTTCTTGCAGGTTTTCTTGCAGAGAAGGTGTTTTGCCGCGCGCGCCGAGCGAGCGTCTTTCGTCGTCTGCGTTTTTAGAAAATCACCTCTCTTCTGCTCCGCGCCTAGCGAAGTTCTGCTCCGGTTCAACCGAGCAACTTTACCAACCTGCGTCTCCAAAACTGTACTATTTCCTTCTGCTCCGGGAGAAGCGACAGAGGGCTCGCTTCTCGCGGAGCCCTCTATGAGGTGCGCGCGCCGAGCGAGGGTTTGTCTGAGTAACCGCAGCACTTGGTTTTTTGACGATTTTCATGTCTAATCCGTCTGAGATTTCCGTAGCTGGTGTAAGTCCGATGCCGAGCTTCGCTAGTGCATTTGTCCCCAGAACTACCATACCATCTCCTGCTGATATGAAAGAGGGCAATTCGTTGCTTGGCACCTTTTTCGAGCTGTAGAGTTAGTCTTACTGCTCCCTTGAAGGACATTTTGTATTGCCACTAGCGTTGTACCGGGACTTTTTCAATGGTAGGAATTTCTTCCACGTCTGCATCTAGGCCAAATCCACTCTCCAGACTTGCTTGGAACATTTCGAGAGGAATTATGCTTATTTGGCACTAGTTGCTGAGTATTGACATACGCGTGTGGAATTACTTGAAGTGTAAGTTTGATGCCCAGAATCATGGACATGCAAATAATTGTGATCCACGCCAACTGCACAAACTGCCGTTGAGGCTCGCATAATTGATGTGACTGAAGAACATTCCGAAGTGACCTCTATCAGCACCTTTCACCGTGCCAAAGCGAAACACACGGAGGAAATGGTGATCAGGTTTGCGATCAGCGTGGTGAATAATCCCTCAGGGCACGCTTCCTCCACGCCTCGGGCAAAACTCACGAAAATCAATAAAATCAATAAACCAATAAACATGTCGCTTTAAATGGTTGTCAGATCCGTGATCAGTGTGATGGATTGCACCAGTGGGCACATTTCTATTTGGATTGGAGTTAAACTAAGAAAAATCGATAAAATCGATCGATAATTCGGTATCCGGATCGATAACATCCTGCGAGGGATATCCTAGAACCTAGCTGGGTTTGGATGGTGTCCCATGTTCCCCGTACTCCTTTCTTCGTCACCCCTTTAAAATACTCGTTCTCATCGTTTGAATTTGGCGCCCAGATTTTGGAAAAAATTGTCGTAAGCGCTGCTATGTTTTATATATAGATCCGGTGTGCAGCACGGGTTTTCTGGAAAGTCCTAGCAAGCGCACGCTGGCCACAAGCTGATGTCCGACCAGTTCGTCTTGATCCTTTGACGCAGCTACTGAGCTACAGATGCACTTGCTTGTACATTTCCGCTGCTCCTGTGTTCCCAGTAGTTCCTTTTTCTTCCTCCTTAGGCTCCTTGACCAGCTTTTCCTCCCTACAGTCGCGTCCGATATGCCCCAACCCATTGCAGTTGTAGCAGTTCATCTGTCTTTTTTTGGACGTTGACTGCTTTGCTGAAGGTTTTTAGCAAGTATCTGGGGCGGTTTCCACCTCCACCGCCTCTTGCGTCCATTACACCGTCAGGATCGTCACATCATCCGGCAAATGCGGTATGATGCTACGCTCCTGGCGGTGTAGGAGCGATCATGGACTGCTCCTGACGGTGTGGCCGTGGATGGACACCGCTGCTTCAAACCAACCCACCTCATGGGTGTGGGGCGTTACACCTGGAAAGGGCGGCGTGGTCAGGCTCCGCCATTGATCCATTTGCGCTAACGGCCAATCGCAGAGCTTTGTCCCGCCGCCCTTTCCGGGTATAACGCCTCACACCCCACCTCATCCATTGCACTGAAGTTTAATGATTGGGAACCCATTGCTTTATCCACTCGGCCATCCGTGCTGACACCCCTATTCTTTCGACCTCGATCATTTTAGTGCACAGTCATGGCATGGTAGCCTCTGGATCCCCGACCGCTTGGGCGGACTCATCGTTTCGGATACACTGTACATCCTGTTATAGTTGACAACATCGCAACTGTTAAGACCTGTGGCTTCGAATGCTTATGTACAGTCCTTCTGCGCAATCGGTAGAAAAGTTTCGAGCGTGCAGAGCCTGCGGCGCGTGCGCGGCGCGGCCCGCTCGTAACAGCGGTCCGGCGTTCTCGATCAGATGTTCGAGGGCACCCTTCGTCAGGCATTGGACCAGGTAGGGGCCCGTTATCAGCCACAACGTCCCAGGGTCCTCTTGTCTATAAGGAAGAGGCTACCTGGGACAATTAGCTTTCTACGGAGGCCAAAAACAAATGAGAAATACGTTGAAATCGAAAGGAATGACAATTGGGGTATGCGAAGGAAAACGTGGAAAAAAACGAGGCATACGGACCCGTCCGATCGATATCGGTTAGCCACAGGCCTCCAAAGTCCAAAGTACTTCGACTAATAGAGGAAACCAAAGGAAAGCTACTTCACCCGGTCCAAAACCTGACGAAAGGCGCCCTCCAACAGCTGGTCGAGAGCGCCGGACCGCTGTTACGAGCGAACCGCGCCGCGCATGCGTCGCAGGCTCTGCGCGCTCGAAAATTTTCTACCGATTGCGCAGAAGGACTATATAGTGATATGTACCGGCTACGGAATAATGGAACCATCCCCAAATTCAGCTTTCTTAAATTTTTTCTCTGATTTGCCACGACAGCCTCCTATTGAAATATTTATGATGGCATACTGTGAAAAATTAACATTATGTACATACATACAGTATCCAGTTCTCTGATTTTTGGTAGCTTCAAGAACACGAGTTTTTGGAGTTACCAAAAAGCTTAAAAGCAAGAACGTGGAAACGCCCAGTTAGGAGGGTGGAGGAGAGGGTGAGGGATGGTTTAGAAGAAATGGGGATCTCCACCGCCCTGGCGACTCGGGTGGGAAGATCAAATTCCAAGAAATATAAATTTTGGAAGTTACTAGAAAAAGGTTATGACAAAAACAAACAAAGAAAGCAATACAATGCTTTCACATACAGTCCATTCAACCGTGAGTCGGTGTCGGTGGAAGGATCATAGACTGATACACGGCCATTTTCAACCAATATCAAGCATGCATGATAGTGAACAACCGCACAGCCTACCTCCAGTCCGTGAGTGCACCAGTACCGACTCCTCTCTGATCACCTTGATCACCTTGACTCCCGTTGATCGAGCCGAGCGGGCGCCAGCAATCCTTCCATTTGTCCCTCTCACGTGCCAGGGTGGTCCAATGCGTTCTGTCCGTTCGAGAGACACGAAGAGCATCATATCGTTCTTCGGACTTCGTGAAGAAGTCTGTCCATCGAGTCGGTGGTCTTCCTGTCGTGCGCTTTACGTTCCGCGGAGTCCAGTCGCTGACGGCTGTCGTCCAACGGTGGTCGTTTAGGCGCATCATCTGTCCAGCCCACCTGATCTTACTCAACTTGGCGTACACGGCAGCGTCCCTGATCTTCGACTGTTGACGAAGGGTGGAGCTCCGTATTCCCGCCTTCACTTGCGTGAGGCGGGTCAGTCCTAGCATCACCCTCTCGATGGAGCGTTCGATGATGCTGACCGCATTCTCATCCTGCTTACGTAACGCACAGGTTTCCGAGGCGTAAGTCAAAGCAGGGAGAACCGTGGTGCTGAAGAGGTGGGCACGAAGCCTGATGTTCTTCGTCTTCTTCACTACGTCCTCGATGCTCTTATAGGCTTCCCAGGCCGCTCGCTTTCTCCTGCCCAGCTCTGGAGCGATGTCGTTCATCATGATGACTTCCCGACATAGATATCCGTAGCTGGAGCATTCGAAGATGGTCGTTCCGTTGAGCGAAAATGGGGCATCCGGGACCCATCCGTTTCTCATGAACATCGTCTTCATCAGATTCAGTTGGAGACCGATCTTTCCACAAGCGTCGTCGAAGTCGGCCAGCATACGCTCCGCTTGACTGATGCTAGGTGTTATAAGGACGATGTCATCAGCGAAGCGAAGATGGTGTAGCAGCCGGCCGTCAGCTTGCACTCCCATATTGTCCCATTCTAACCTTCGCATGACGTCCTCGAGGGTGGCGGTGAATAGTTTCGGCGACACAGTGTCGCCTTGTCGAACCCCTCTCCTGACGTCGATGGTGATGTCGTCGTAGAATGGCGAGATTCTGGTCGTGAAGTTGCTATAGAGCTCACGAAATATCCTGATGTATTGAGTCGGTACACCCTGGTTGCCCAGGGCTTCCAAGACTGCTTCTGTCTCAACGGTGTCGAAGGCTTTCTTCAAATCGATGAACGTGAGACAGAGAGGCATCTTGTACTCTCGTGATACTTCAATGAGCCTGGTGACGGTGTGTATATGGTCGATCGTACTGAATCCTTTCCGAAACCCTGCTTGCTCGCATGGCTGTCCTTCGCCTAGTGTTCTTTCAATCCTATTGAGGATTACTCGCGTGAAGAGTTTGTAGACTAGGGAGAGTGGGCAGATAGGGCGATAATTGCCGATGTCCTGCGGGTCTCCCTTCTTGTACAGCATCACAGTCCTGCTGGTCTTCCACTGGCTAGGTACCTTGCATTCCGACAGGTACCGCGTGAAGAGTCTAGCAAGTGTGTTCACAAGAGCTGTCGGTAGATTCTTCAGATGTTCGGGTCGGATCCTGTCGGGACCGGGCGCTGTACGATTCTTCACCGACTTGATGGCATGTCGGACTTCGGAAGGGAGAACCGACGGGATGACATATTCATCCTCCCTGAGATGGCATGGAGGGAGGTGGACATGGCTGTCGAAGAGGTCCGAGTAGAAGTCGTAGATGACCTTCTCCATTACCATTCTAGATGAAGAGGTCGTTCCGTCTGGGCGCCGGAGGGCAGTCATCTTGGTCTTACAGTTGGCAATGTCTCGGCGGGTGTTACGGATGCTTCTTCCTGCCTCTGCGGCTTCGGCCAACACTGCTGCTTGTCCCTCCTTGAGGTCTTCTTTTATCGCTTCTCTGCACCGTCTTGCAAGCTCGGACGTAAGCTGGTAGTTGCCTGTGGCTCTCGCTGCTCCACGCTGGCGTATCAGCTCGAGGGTCTCATGNGGAGAACCGATGGGATGACAAATCCATCCTCCCTGAGATGGCATGGAGGGAGGTGGACGTGGCTGTCGAAGAGGTCCGAGTAGAAGTCGTAGATGACCTTCTCCATTGCCCTTCTAGATGAGGTGATCGTTCCGTCTGGGCGCCGGAGGGCTGTCATCTTGGTCTTACGGTTGGCGAAGTCTCGGCGGGTGTTGCGGATGCTTCTCCCTGCCTCTGCGGCTTCGGCCAACACTGCTGCTCGTCTCTCCTCAACATCTTTTTTTATCGCTTCTCTGCACCGTTTTGCGAGCTCGGACGTAAGCTGGTAGTTGCCTGCGGCTCTCGCTGCTCCACCCTTGCGTATCAGCTTGAGGGTCTCAAGAGGGTCATCTCCGTGACAGTGCGAAGAAAGCCGAGGGTTCGAGAACCACCAAGAGACGACTGTCCCCTTGAACCTTGTCCTTACTGACGCTGCCTTACCAGTAACCCTCCCGAGATTAGGGGAACACTCTTTATTATTGCTGTGTGTAGCTTGTAGAAAATGACCCACAGGGAATAGCTTGCTGGGCTCTAATNTTGTCACGGAGATGCTGAATGAGCCGTTCGTACTCTTCATCGATGTTGTCAACAACGGTATCTTCCCAAAAGCCGGCTAACGTAGTGAAGAGATCCCAGTTGATGGTTGGTTTGGGACTCCTCTTCTTGTACTTCGAGGCTTTCTCTCCTTTGCGCGAAAATAAGAATTATGCGCGAAGGAGGCGATGGTCTGATCCGTTGTAGAACTTCGGTACAACACCGACGTCGGTCAGGCAAAACCTTCGATTTACGATGATGTGGTCGATTTCGTTATGGTACTCTCCACCGGGCGACTCCCACGTCCATCGTATGGAGGTTAGCTTCTGGAACTGTGAATTACCATGGATGGTCTTCCTCGTCATGATCTCTCCCTGTTCGTTCCACTGTAGGCCGTTGGTACCGATGTGAAGTTCCTCAGGCGTTCTTCTGGGCCAATCTTGACGTTGAAGTCGCCAACGATGACCTTGTAGAATGTGTGGTCTTCCCTGTAGAACTTCTCCAAGTCCATATAAAAGGCCTCGATCTCGTCTTCATCGTAGCTGGATGTTGGAGCGTAGGCGACGAAGACTGTCACGGCCGGCGTTGACCCACATCTCCGCAGTCGCAGACGTCCGATTCGTGCCGTCAGTTGTTCGAAAGAATCGATGTTCATGGCCAAGTTCGTGTTGACGAGGACACCGACTCCACCAACTCCTCTACTATCGCAGGTTCCAAGAAACACTTCTTCTCCGGTATCGAAGGTAGCGTTCAGTGGCGGGTGTCTCCTTGTCTCGGTCAGTCCGATGACGTCGTACCTGATCTCCCTGGTTTGCATCATCAGATCCTCGATGGAAGCCTCCGATGCAAGCGTCCGTGCGTTGAAGGTACATACAAATCGTCATCATAGTCCTTCTCGTTTTAGGCAGCCTAGATAACCCCTCGAACCTCGTCCTCACTGACGCTGCCGTACCAGTGACTCTTCCGATATTAGGGGAACACTCTCTATTATTGCTGTGTGTAGCTTGTCGAAAATGACCCACAGAGAATAGCTTGCTGGGCTCTATTCACCCGTGGGGGCTGGGGTAGGGTTTCACCGGGGAGTTAGCCGGACTTTCGGGGAGTGGACGATGGAGCTTATTTGTTGGAGGCGACTCCAAACCGCCTCCTTTGTACCTCCCAGTCACTTGAATGCAGGGCTTTTGATCGGATAGATATTCAGGATACAATCCGCAGATACGCAGGCAGACCCACGCACGCATGCATGCACATACTCACGCACTGACAGAAAGTATGAATCGTTCCGATACTGCAGAAACAGGGAGTCCATCCCCTGAATCCACCCGCGTCTCAGGGCAGGTACATGTTCGCGTTTGGTCCGCGATTAACCGCCTATCCGCCACCTGGGGACGCGCCACGTAGCCTTCGCGACTAACCGGCTGTGATCCCTCTATAAAGGAGATCCGTGGGACTCCTTTCTGAATGACCTATAATTAATGAAGAATTTTTGGGAAATTCAGCTATAAATTTCTGTGAGGAAACTCGTCACCCTCATCCTCCTGCCCTGCGTACACCACCGGTGCATGCACCTATCGTATGTAATGAAATTAGCGAAGTAAAGGTAACGATACAAAGCTTTAAGCTGGGAACAAGGTCAGCGACATTATTGGCAAAATATACGTCGTGCTAGTGAAACATTCTAATCAAAAATGTGTTACTAAGACCTTTCATCAAGCCGCAGGCTATCCATTTGGGATTTTTTTCATAAATCAGATCTGTCTGTTGGATCTATTGCAAAAATAATATTTCTCATTAATTCATACAATTTCGGGGATGCACCCCTTCCCGATAAGATAATGTCTAATGCTTTTTCAGCGGCAACGAAGGGTGCTATTCTCCACTAAAGGAACATGCATACAGTCCTTGTAGAAAAGATAGACAGATTGCGCGTGCGGTTTCTTAGTGTCGCGGCTGCAGAATCGCGGCGGGACCTACTCGACCCTCTCACTTGAAGCATGCTTTCTCCGCATCCCTCGTTTTGGTTCCGCCGCTATGTTGCAGTCGCGCAATCCGTCTATCTTTTTGAGAAGGTCTGTATCTACTCTGCTGCTGTCGAGGCGGGAACATCGGTCGTGCTGCTGTCGGGGCGGTACTGGGTATTCTTGTGCTAAGTTTGGAAATAATTATGGTTTCTGCGGGTGCAACTTAACATGCCAGTTTAGTATAATGCACAACGGGGAAGGAGACGAGAATTCCTCGGAAGTAGCGAATGGCTTTGCCGTCGCGATGGCCGCGCGAACAAGGTGCTTCTCCAATGCCGCCGCAACGCGACAATTTCAGGCCGATGCGTCAAATTTGACGCACCGTAGTCATAAATAACATCTTTCTGGTTGCAAGAAACACCTGCTCTACGAATCAAAAATACTCCCTACCATCACGGCATATTAGTGCTCGAAACCCCACTAACCACCTGACGGTTCAACTAAATACTTGTGACAGTTGTCCTGGTGACAAGTTCGCTTTTTGAACTAAAATTTCGACACATATTTCTTGAGAAAATTTGTAGAGAGGCCAGTCATTTTGACGAAGGAGTACTGTGGAAATAGAACGATCAACATCTAAACTGAGCAGAACATTTCTGCTGCTTTGTCCCAAGTGCCGTGAGTTCCACTCGTCACACGGAACTTTTTTTTCATAGGAAATTCGAACAGGTGTCCGTTTTCCATGCGTTTGCTCAGTTTCGTTCAACAACATCGTGTCTGCGTGGTGTTTCTATATTTTTGCTTTTGAATATGTCTCTTTCATGTCCGTTTTTCGTTACAATCGTTAAAACTAGTGAAGAAGCGCCTCACTGATCACTTTCTAATGGAAGGTAGGTGGATACTGTTTTTCTAACAACGTGTATTATCGCCTCAACGGTCTCTTGGTAACGTTTCTGTTTTTGGTGTCATATTTAATACTACGTGAAGTGATGCCTGACTGTTCGTTTTTTTTTCAGAAGTAAAGGGTTCGCCTGCGATGTCGCAGTTGAAGCAGTTGGTCTTAGGTGAAGACTCGCCGCTTTCCTCTCCTTCGGACGCCATAAAAAGTTAGAATTTCACTATATTTCAATAATTTCTTGCTTCTCGAATCCCCTTTTAACTCCACTGTTAAGATGTAGTACATAGGTATAGCTGTTCAAGTGGCGAATGCGATTCTCTTTATGTTTAATAATTGCTTTTGAAACGATATAAAACAAGGCGTGGTTTTTTTTAAATAGATCTCTCACGCGTTGGCTATGAAACAGTTGACGGCTTTTACAGTAAGCGGCACTGGTCCTTACCTGGGCCTCCAAATTTTTCGAGCAATTTTTTTCTCGCCGAAACGCGCAGTGAGGTTATTTGAGGTTTTGAACCCGAATATCATCTTGTAACGTCTCAGGAGGGCTCAAAACCGTGTTATGCACGAGATTGAAAGATGCAAATCCGACGACTAAGACATGCATGCTCATACAAAACACTTTTTTAATCAATAATTCTATTCCAACCATGGGTAAATCCATGCGAAACCCATGCATAACCATGCAGAACCCATGCATACTCATGCAGAACCCGTACATTGGACTGAGAAGTTTGTGGGTTTTTCGTGGGTTCTGCATCGAAGTTGCATCGGAATTTGGGAACTCATGGGTTCTGCATAGTTCTGCACGAATTTGACCATTGCTGGTATAGAACTATTGGCAAAAAAAAACTGTGTTCCTTAGGAGCACACATGTCCTAATCATGCGATTTGCATCTTTAACTCCCTTGCGAAACACGGTTTTTAAGTTTGCCGAGGTCGCACCCACATTTTGTAGGGTCACGCTGGAGATACGATAGATACCGTTTCTCACAGAATCCTCCGAAGTTTCCCGAAGAAGGCTAGTTTCAGGCGCTGATTAAGGTTATGGACGTTGCTTTGCATGAGATGATGAACGCACAATGGGCTTCTAGATCCAGTTTCAAAGATTTCTCCCGATTTAACTCATTTGCACATTAGTTAATTAACTATTCGGGTGGACTAGACCTTTCGTAATAGTTATTGTGAAACTTTTTCATATTTTATGCCATAAGATGATTGTGCAGAAACAGTGGTAATGTTGGAATCAGCTGCTTGAAAGAAAGGCCTCATATATTCTGTTGAATCCGTCCTTTGTCCATCACGGTTTTGTAGCACTTTTCTACAATAGGAAAGCTTTCAAAATATGAATGACACATTAGCGTTTCGTGGGATATTCCCATTCATCAGTAACCTTACAATCCATGGCTTTTATTGCTTGATCTTGGGTTTCATTGATACCATGCTGAAATGCGTTTCATATACATTTAGCGGCAAAAGAGGAACCAATCAACTTGATATTCGAAGACAAGGAGTTAGAAAGAACACCTCTTGGCGATGCAATCGACTCTCTGCTTGTCCGTTGGGCTCAACTTCTGTCAAATGTCTCGTCGAGACCGCCAGTTCCAGCTCCTTCGACAATTGACCACGTGAAGGAAGTGGTTGAAATATCAATGTATCACGTGAGTAGGCATTTTTATAATGATATGGCGGACCTAAGCCAGTTTCCTTGTGACATCATCTTCGTGCCTGCTTCCATATTTCACGGCTCATGTATTCTTGCAGTTCCGTGACTCTTGTTTGGATGTGTGCTCAGAGTTCACCAAGATCGACTTACAGTGGCAACTTGATCACCCGGAAGAAGTTTATGAAGACGTAAGTCACTGTATGATGACACGTTTATGTATGTACTGTCGGAAAAACTGTCGACCGCTCTGATTTTAGGAAATGAAGGGTCTCGATGATGCCCTGATTCGGCAAGAGACTTTGCTCGCAAGAGCTCATGGCATACTAGACAGGCGGTGCAAAGAATTCTTCGGATGATCTCGTTTTCTTCAAATGATTTATCACATTGCTTTTGTGTTGAGGTTATTTGTATATAATGTAATAAAAAAATTCAAATATTGCGTATTTTGGTGTCCAAACCAGTTTTCTTTGCAGGTTATCTCCAAGTTTTATTTATTATTCAGTAGCTTTGTTGCGTGTTTTAAATGCTTCACAAGTTGCAGTGGCATTATGTGGCATGAAGCGCGTCGTCAGGAGAAGCTGATGCGAGCTCGCATTGTTGATTGCTCCAAAAGGGCAGAGAAGCGCAGGAGATTTTACGACAGTGTGGTACGTTCTGAGTTTTTCGCAACAACCTAACTCATGAATGAGTTTGCGCTGCTCATCTATCTATGTAGGCAAGATGTGTTGAGGGTTTCAGCCTAAGATTTGGTACGTTGGCAGACCCATGTTTGGTTTAGTCATTCTATGGTCCTTGAGTTGGCCTTTTTAATGAGTTGCTTTTCTTTGGCCATATTCCTCGACAGCTCCTGCGAAAGTTACTCAGCACTTAAGTGCACAATCTATGCATTATCTGTACCCGTCACAGTTGTGATCCACTAACATTCGATTTTTCTTCGTCTTTGACGATTCTTGTTCTGCTCTTTAGATAGTAAGATTGTGTCGAACAAATACGTCATCAGTCATCTGTTACTAGCCTAGAGCTCTCATAAAATTAGTATTAAAAGAAGCTTGTTTTAGCGAAAGGATCCTGACCAGTTTATGCAACTTCATGGACGTAAATGTATTATACACACTGATAAAAGCATAGCCAAAGCAGCAGAAGACAGCAATATCCTGTGAGTGACATAGTTTTAGTTCAATTTCGTTTATCAGGATAGTCAAGCATCGTTTGACAGGCGCAAGTGGCAAGGCGACCCGTCCATACTAATCGATCGGTTCGATGCACGTTCTCACTTGGATTACATTCCTCCGGTAAAAAAGAAAGGTGTGGAGCCCGACAGGTGGGTTGAGGACAACGACTTTGGATTTCCGATCCAATGTTTGTTGATTCAGTGAGGACGAGAAACAAGAGATTATATGTGACTTCGAGCGGTATCGTATTCTGGTAATCAACGACTTTCGTGATATCTCAGAAAAGGTACCATAATTATTACTAGGTAGAAGGAGACCTTTATGAGGCGTCGTGTTATAATTCTTAAGAATTTCTTTGTTGTTCGAAGAATGTTAAAGGCAGAGGACCACCTAGTTTCTCACTTAGACGATATCAGCATATCCTTGACCTCTTCGCCACGCTGATTCCAACAACGTACAGCTTAAGTCACAGAAGTGACAAAAACCCTGTTTTTGGTAGGGTCAAAGTGCCCGCTTTTTGGAGCAGGGGCGGATCCGCTCCAAAAAGCGGGTACTTGGTGCTGGCTGCCCGCCACGGCAGCAACGGCGGGTGAACACGTCCAGTCTCCGATCGAAGAGATCAACGGCGATACACATCTCTGCACGTAAATTTGTTCCAGCAAACTGGTACAAACCCCGTCACGGAAAACGGGGTTTAGAGACCATACTGGGACATTTCAAGTACATTGCCGGAATCAGCGCATCGAGGAGGTTCGGAATATGTTAATAACTCGAAAACGATATGAGGTGGCCCTCTGCCTTTAACACTCCTGTGGAAATTATCTGTCATTTTGTGCACTTCCTAATGACGGTAGTGATATCACTAGTGTGGTAAACAAATTGTTTTTTTTTAACTGCACAATGCTTTATTAAGCTAGAAACGGTGAGGAAATGTGATGTTTTTTTTCATGGGTGTTACTTTGCAAATTCATGAATTTGAATACTCTGCATTCACCGTGGACAGGGGGATGTTTTCAGTGCAGCTTCGACAATATACAAACGAAAGTTGAACAGGTTTCACCAATTCTCGAGCAAATTACAGTACCTGCTAATCATTTTATATCACAGGAAATAGCCCATCTGGTTTGCCGAGCCGCCCCACCTACGGGGTGGCGGTCAGGAAGAACGATAGGTCGCGACAGCTGGCAGCTGCACCGCGCATCCCATGCAAAGGTTGCCACGCCCAACTCGCATCGGACACGTAGTAGTCTACTTTGTTCAAAGGAATTAAGGTTTTATTTGGTTCAGGGCTAGTTTGAAAGTGGAATTTTGGGATTAGCCCCGGGTATACTAGCAGCGACCGCGATTTGGTCGCCACGCGATTTAACTTGCAAACATCACAAAAGCTGCCGTGGTCATTCCACGCGCACTCATTTTCAACAGCCATCATGAACGCGCGGCCGATTTTGACCAAATCTTACGAGGAATTGGGTGGCGACGGAATCGCTGGTCAGTCGCGGCCTGGGCACACTTCATGCTCTGAGTCTTCAGCGATTTTGCTGATTTTCTCGCTTCTTTTTCTTGGGAATTCTTTTTATTTCGATTCGTTTGTCTAGGTTTCTCACTATAACAGGCTCTCTGCTCGAGATTTGATGAGAGTCTGGGTATGTTTTTTCGTTTTCAGGCAGAATCATTTCAATTTGTTCCCAAACTGTAGTATTTTATGATGAATTTCCTATTCTTTGTCCATAACCAAATTCGCATTCTTTCAAATTGCGGATCTTTTACTAGAAATTTCAAAAAGGCTACAAATAATAGCGTTCATTAGCTTAAATAGCGAGTTAGAACCAGTTTGAAGTGCTAAAGTAGTCTTCGAAAACTAACTGAAAAGCTGTAATTCCAACTAGAAAGCTTTTTATTACGGCTTATTACCGCTAGATACGAAAAATAAGTGTGAATATAGCTTGAATATCGAAATTGCAATGAGTTGAGCCTAATGAATCATTCAATGCCATCGCCAATCATAGGATGAATTGTGCCCTAGCACGCGATCCAGTCGTGGCGACTGAATCGCTCGTGCAAAACTCAGTCGCGGCGACCAAATCGCGTCGCTGCAAGTATGCCTCGGGCTATTCAGGACTAAAATGTAATGACTTGTAGTGAATACCTGTCACATTTCAGTGAAGGATGAGCTTTCGCTGCTTTCGTCCTGCTGGATTTTGTTTGCTTAGGTTATAACCATCTTCAGGGAAGGAAGATAACGGACCCTCATATAACTGTAATGTATGTAAATTTCTGTCACCTAACTAGGGGCGGGGCTACAATTGCATGGGATATTGACACACGGGTTCACTGCAGCCAACTATTGCCAGCTATCGTTCTTCCTGGCATACACCCCACCTACGCGGTGCGACAGAGCAACTGGGTGCTGTCATAGGTGCGATTGTCGGAGCCAAGGCTCTTCCCCCCTTCACTTTGGGCGGGGGTCCTGCAGACCCCCTTCACAAAGAAAAAGGAGGTGACCGGGGCGAAGCCCCGGTAAAAAAGGCATTTTCAATAAAACATTTTCGGGTAACCAAGAAGAAGAAAGCGATTAAGAGAAGAAGGACGCATGTGAAGGAGGAAGGAAGGAACACAAACCGATGTCAGAAACTAAAACTTAAACATTCGAAAAAATACATGTAGATTACACATATGTATGTATGTAGATGAGAAATCCGTAAATGCTTTGGTTGTGCGAGTGCGTGACTGATTTCGCAATTGGAGCGCCGAATTGCACTGATTTGTAGTGCTTGAAAAAATGAAGAATCGCATAGCTAGGAGTGGAAATTTCCACAGAGTGAAGGGTATCTACAGATAGCTCAAACCTAGGGGATCAAGCCGCCACCTAGTTCATGTGAATATATTCACCACTGGAGGAACCGTTTGCATTTTTCAAAAGCAACACATTTCGCAGCGGTTTCAGTTCTATGACGAATAAATATGCTAATCATGAGCGAATCAAAAATGGGACAGTCCAAGCAAGAAGAGGAAGAAATTCTCCATAAGCTCCAGTAGAACACTAATCTTGATGTGGGGATCTTATGGGATCCAAATGGGAATCTTTGAGGCAGTGCAAAATGGCGAGATTAAGTGGGTTTTTAGCGAATTTCTCTCCATACACAAAACGAAATGAGACATATTGCATATAAATGTGAAGTAGAGAAAATTCTCTATCGTATCATATATGACTTGATAGGTAAAATTCCGTTCTGCTCTGTGCGGGAGGGGGGAGAGCCAAAACCAGTACTTTGGCTCTGGCCACTGGTCAGAGAAANCGCTAACCATGAGCGAATCAAAAATGGGACAGTCCAAGCAAGAAGAGGAAGAAATTCTCCATAAGCTGCAGTAGAAGACTAATTTTGATGTGGGGATTTTATGGGATCCAAATGGGAATCTTTGAGACAGTGCAAGATGGCGAGATTAAGTGGGTTTTTAGCGAATTTCTCTCCACACACAAAACGAAATGAGACATATTGCATATAGGTGTGAAGTAGAGAAAATTCTCTATCGTTTCATATATAACATGATAGGTAAAATTCCGTTCTGCTCTGTGCGGGAGGGGGGAGAGCCAAAACTAGTACTTTGGCTCTGGCCACTGGTCAGAGAAAGAAAAGGCAGTGCGATGAGGGAGGAGGCGCAGAGCGGCGACTGAGCCGTTGTTAAGGGCCGGCTCCGGCACCCTTCATTTTCCCAGGGAGCAACTCAGCACGTTCTTCCAGAAGAAATAACAAGTGGTGTAGGTGTGATGCCATGACTGATCGCTCATATGTACTCTTCACTGATATAGTGAAGTTTGTAGTGAGTTACAAGGGAAAAATAGCCGTTTTTTGCCTTTTTTCAAAATTTCCAAAAAGGAGAAGGATGCTGTGGGTGAATTATAGGGTATTTGGCACCAGGAGAAAGGAGATGGTATGCTGATATTGCTCAGACTCTCCCATTTTTGAATTAATGGCAATGTGAGTGTATTTTTTGTTGAAATTGATGCCGAATTTTTCACGTCCAGGCGATGACTCATCGCGTTGCCGCCGTCAGCTCCGCTGCAGATGGACGGGTATAACTGAGCTTGCTTAAATAGATGAACACAACCGGCCACTGCTACGTTGTNAATTTCTAAAAGGGAGAAGGATGCTGTGGGTGAATTATAGGGTATTTGGCACCAGGAGAAAGGAGATGGTATGCTGATATTGCTCAGACTCTCCCATTTCTGAATTAATGGCAATTTGAGTGTATTTTTTGTTGAAATTGATGCCGAATTTTTCACGTCCATGCGATGACTCATCGCGCTGCCGCCGTCAGCTCCGCTGCAGATGGACCGGTATAATTGAGCTTGCTTAAATAGGTGAACACAACCGGCCACTGCTACGTTGTTCCAGCGAGTTCAGTGTGATTTTGCTGAGTTGAAGCTTGCCGCTTTCGTCATCCAGATGGACTAATTGCCCACCAAGCGAGGATAGCGACGCTAATTGATATGATTACGAGTTATTGCTTTGCTGTTCGCCCCAGATCACTCCAGTATTGTGTCTGCTGTCATAGCTATTCGATTTTTGCGTTCTTCTCAGTGCGTGATGTCGTCAACGTTCTTTTCCCTTCTCTGTCCTGGCAGATTTTTGACTGCACATCCTGATCTTGTCATGGAATCACGTGAATCTACAGCAAGTTGCACACTACGAACAACTCTATAACAACACTTTATTCCCAGAAAATAGCGTCCTTTCATTGCTTAAATTTAAAAAAAAATGCCTTCTGCAATGTAATGTGACGACCCCCCCCGCGGTCGATGACCCCCTTCACTTTTGGCACCACTGACAAGCCTCAGACCCCCTTCACTTCGAAGACCCCCGGCTCTCCCCTATCGCACCTATGGNTATTTGATATGATCACGTGTTATTGCTTTCCTGTTCGCCCCAGATCACTCCAGTATTGTGTCTGCTGCCATAGCTATTCAATTTTTGCGTTCTTCTCAGTGCGTGATGTCGTCAACGTTCTTTTCCCTCCTCTGTCCTGGCAGATTTTTGACTGCACATCCTGATCTTGTCATGGAATCACGTGAATCTACAGCAAGTTGCACACTACGAACAACTCTATAACAACACTTTATTCCCAGAAAATAGCGTCCTTTCATTGCTTAAATTTAAAAAAAAATGCCTTCTGCAATGTAATGTGACGACCCCCCCCGCGGTCGATGACCCCCTTCACTTTTGGCACCACTGACAAGCCTCAGACCCCCTTCACTTCGAAGACCCCCGGCTCTCCCCTATCGCACCTATGGGTGCTGTGGTTGTCGGGCGTTGCCGGTTGATGTTTTGCCTATGCTTTTCACCGTTTTCTTTCGCTCTGAACCTCTGTTTTCAATCTGGATCGGCTTTTTACCTAAATCTGAGAAGGTTCACATAAGTCCACATAATTTTCTGTCGTTCTCTTCATTCTAGGGAACCACTGTGAATCTAAACTGCAAAGAAAATGGCTGACCCTGCATTTCGGACTGAAGAAGGAGACAAAGAAAGCGTTGGGAAATCAGCAAAACATCATTACCGGCAAAGCCAGATGTAAAAAACTCCCAGGTATTCTGCCGCCTAGGTGCAGCGGCGCAGCATACCATATTCCTTAACGTAATAAAAATTGCCCGAAACTGTAGCCTGATTTGTGGTTGGAAATTTATCTTGTGAAGACTTCTGCTACACACTTATCTAATACTTTCTTTAATACTACAAGAATTTTCTCACTCTGTGCCCTGTAGTAGTTAAATTATGTTTGGGTAGATATTGACTATCCTTCGAACAGGTGAGTTGTTATAGAAATAAGTGAGGAATAATGGAAGCATTACTTACTTACAGGACTATCTGCGCAAAATTGCTGAGAAGGAGTTCTGGCGCATCCCTAAGGATGAGCAGCTGAAGTCGGAACAAGAGAAGAAGAAGTACGTTTGTTGTTCATTCGTATGCGTCAAGTTTACATTACAATCATTTCAGAAAGTCTGCTGGATCAAAAGCATCCATAGGATTCAATTACGAAAATTCAGTTGTTGTAAAGAAAGAAAATGAGGATAACGAAAGCGACGATGATGCTGACATAGAGGAGCCGGAAGATATTGGTACGTGCTTGCTCAGAATTTGTTAATTGAATCCTTCGAGGCAGAAGCACTGAATCACTTAGTCTTTTTAGATGTGGAACTTGATCTTCGCGGCGCAGATGCTGAATCGCAGCGTCGCGTGAACTGCATTGGAGAGGCATATGGTATTCGACGCGCCAGCTTTGCAGGGCTTCTGCGAGCAGATGCCGTTGCGCGTGCCGAAACTGCAGAGTTGCGACGAATCGACAGAGAAAAAGCAGCACTCGCTGTCCGTTTACAACCCTGTAATTGATCGTTAGAGTTTTACTGTCCGAAAAAAAATTACCCTAACTAGTAGCTCATGAAAAGTATCTAATTTATTAAAAGAATTAGGTCGTGATATTTTCTCACTCCTACTTCTATAGTTTCCAGGCACTTTTGTCTTCTGAGATGAGACATTGGAAAAAATTTGTTCTTCAGTGAATCAAATAGGGATGGATAGACTAGAACGTTCAAGCCTTAACTTTCACTTTCACTAGGATAACTGATTTCAGGGCAGGGATTCGAAGCACGAACGGTTGCTGCTAAAGAAGCAGCGTGCTCTGATAGTTGGCAAAGGATGCCCTGATGAAGCGACTGTATCTTTGCTGAGGTTAGTTGTCTTGTTTCGTGACTAGTCATGGGTATTTGGTTGCAGAAGACTTTTATTCAATTTCTTGGTTTTCCTCTAGAGGAGAATGTGATTTTAAAGTGCTGATGGTAGTTTGTGATGTAGATCCACAGCGCAGAAGAGGAAACTTATTTGTAATCTTATTTTTAGTTTTGTTGAAAGTGCTGCAGCTCAGAAGAAAGCCATTCTGGAGTCTAGTTCATCAAGCGAGTCTGAAGACGATGCTCGACCGCAGTTCATCACCACTTTTGGTGGCGACGACAGGAAAGGTATTTCTGGATTGATACTTATAAAAACTGCTTGCAAAATGGCGCTTATGTCAAATGAATTCCATACATTGTCTCGAAATTGCTTAGATGACGAGGAGGACGAAGAGAAGCCGGTGACTACTGGCGTACTTGGTCCTCAGTTGCCGACTAAGGAGTATCGTCGTATGTTGTGGGTTTATAGAGCTTCTTAGACATAAGTAGTTAGGTTTTTGTCATGTGCCGCAGCCAGTCTTCATTAACGCTCAAGATTGATTGGACTTATTTGTTGATGTTATTGGGGTTTTTAGTGGTCTTACGAAGCGAGCAGAAAGCCCAGATCAGCTGCTCCTACATGGAGGAAACACTCGAGAGGGCGCTGAGCGACGCAGCAGAAGTAGAAGCAGAACACGTGAAAGGAGGCGGTATGCTGGAACCGTCAGGCATACAACAATGTGATACAAACACTTCGAGGATGTTTAGTTCCAGGTCACGGTCTAGAACTTCAAGCCTTCCCAGGCGCCGCTCCCGTTCTCGTTCTCATGATCGACAGCGTAGGTCGCGTTATTCACGAAGTCGTAGTAGAGATCGTGACTATAGACGTCACAGTCGCTCGCGTTCTCGTGAGACTCGCAGAGCACGTGGTAGTCCTGACAGGTGGTTGGTTGAGTTTCTTTGCTTGCCATTTGCTTAGGTGTGGCTGGAGTGATCCCTAACTCAGGCCACTTTTCCGCGATCGTCGAGAGGAGTCCGGACATGGATCATCCACACATCGGCATGAATCTCCTTCGAAATCAAGGTCTTCAAGCGCTGACGATGACGATATGCTTGAGATCAGGTATTTTCTGGCTACTGCTATTCTGACTGTTATTCTCTCTGGACTTTTGTTGTGAATCTTATTACTCTTTTTATTGGTCTCTCATGATAACCGATCATAGGAGGTCATTCGAATGCTCTGGGTCCTATCACTGCTGGAAAGCCCCAGCCATTCAAAATGAAAGCGTAATGTACTCTTTATTTTTCAAATATTCTTGACACATCAATACGATATAAGTCGCACTTTCGTGTTGGAAGCCCGGCAGGTTTCTTATACCGTCCACGATTTTCTGGTTTTATTGAAGATTTTATATGATGGTGGCATAGTGGAAATGAAGGAGAACTCAGCACAGCCAAGGGCTTACAATTAGATTGCGGCTTCTGTTCGTTACGCGGAAACAAATTGTGTAGATCAAACTATCCTCCTACTGCTCTGGTATCGGACAAGCTAATAACTATGGGCTAAGCTTTCTCCATAATGATTTCGAGATCCTCTGTTCGTAAATCCGCCGGAAGTTCTGGCTTGCGGCCCGCGTTCCATACCGGGTCCTCCTTCAAGGAAGATAGGAGGTTGTGCTGAAGCTAGGTGGTGAAACATCAGCCGCTAAATTCGACACTTGGAGGAAGACTGAATACGAATAATGAAGGGATAAAAACCGTCCACTTTAACGTCTGACGTACACTGATTACAGATCGAGTATGTCTGAGTCTGAAAAGGAACGCATTGAGATAGAGAATCGCAAGCGCCGAATAAACAGAACCAAAAGGATGGTGCGGTGAGTGGCGTCGTTTCTTTGATTAGTACAGCCTCTTATCCGTGAGTATTCGTACGTATTTTTAAGGGAAAATCGAGCTGCTGGAGCGAAAGATGGTCATGCGGACTCTGATGAAGAGGAGAAGGTCATCTATTTTCAGTTGTCAGTGGTTACAACGGCATCACCGAGAAATATGGAATTTTCAGAAAGAGATTGCTCGTAAAATCAAGTTAAAAATGAAGAAGGCTCTACGCCAGACAGTAGAAGAGCTGAAAGAGGAGCAAGAAGAGAAAAGGAAAGAAATGGAGAAGGAAAGACGTGTGAGTATGCTGATTGTACATTGGCCTGGCTTCGTTTTAAGTTGGTTTGACTATGTACTTTTTCTACAATATTAAACTGCTAGAAAGATATTGCGCAGTCGACTTCTCCTAAATAATTTTTTGTACACGCTGCCGTTATTGTGTTTATCAGAGCCTTTTGATCGACATTGGGTACGGATCTTGCCTTTCATTTGAGAAAGATCAGAATAACGGTACTCAAAAGGAAGAATATCATTTGGTACAAAATAATAGACTATTTCGAGTTATGCCGTTCCCTCAGAACTTTGGCCAAGATATAGACGACAGATTCTGTTTTTTTTTTGCTTCTCACTTAGTTCGCCTAATTACTTGTTTATGGTGAGATTTTCGGATATATTTCAGATACGCGATGAAATCTTGTACGTTGAAGAAATGGAACGACGCGAAAGAGAACGTGAACGCAGACGCGAACGTCGACGACAGGAAGATCTTATGTATGACGAGGAACGGGATAAGCGAAGACGGCAACGGCGAAGTAGGAGCAGAAGTCGCGACCGAAAAAGGGATGATCGTTCCTCGCGGAAAGGACGTGATTACAAATAACGTAGAGATTAGTTGTTGATTTTATGTCTATCACACTGATCGGTTTGTTTACATAAACTTTTGATGCTTTAATTGTCTTTGTTGCTAGCTTTCTTCTAGAGCTAACGCGTATTTCTGACTGATGAGGTGGTCTGCAGCACGCGCATAATTTTTGATTTTTCAACTTCCCACATTTGTTTGATTACTGCTTCAAAGACTCAGATGTATTCTTTAAAAAATTGAGCAATTCTCAATAGAATGATTTAAAACATTGGACAAAGCTAGCTACATGGTCTTCGTTCCCTTTTGTTTGGAAACAGTTGTCATTTACTGTACCCAAAAATTTATCATACCCAAAGATTTCGGAACTAGTCATCTAGTGTCTGGAAATACTATAGCAGATGTTTTTGAAACGATGCCTGGAGAAGGCTAGTGTCTTATTTGCGGCTACCTAGGCACCAAACTACCACTCACAGTTGAGTAGAGTCCGTTACAAAGGTTTTCTCTCAACCAGTCTACGGTTTCCATCTTTCCGTGAAGCAAACTACCAGAAGACATTTGGAAAGTATCGTAAGCTTATAAGCGGAGTTACACTTGAGGGCAATCGCTATTGCACCGCAGAAAAACGGAGGCCTATGCAGCGCGGCAGGTCAGCGAAGCTCTGTGGTTCTCAATCGTGGTCGTGAATGCTGCTTTAGTTATCCCCTCCATCACAAATTCGTTTGCCTGTAAATTCGATCAGCGACGAAGAAGAGAAAGCAAAAAAGTAGGCCTGACCACACACGAACACCATGTCGCTCACCTGACCTGCCGCGTCGCAATGGCAATGCGGCGCGGTTCTCCTTCGTCTGAACTGCAGTGGCGAAATTCACCCTCACGGCAGGTGGTGCGTGTTTCCACTGGTTTCCCTCACTTTAATCTACGATTCAATCCTCTCAGTAAACAGCGATATTTCTAGGAATTGGTCGTCTTTGTTCACTTCTTAGTTTTGTTCAATCTGTTACAAATTCATTGTGAAGTACGGTACGATTTCATTTGAATCCATTTATACAATCACAAAGCCAAGTCATTCGTGAAACAAAACACTAGCCAGTGTACGTTAATAATACTTGACTTCAAGATTTGGGCAACATGGCATTTGGGGGGAGAAGAAACACGAAGGTGACCTTTGAAATGGAGAAGATGGCTTCCAGGTGCCGGCTAGTTCACTAAGAAAAGGCGTAAAAGTAAACAAAAAATAGGTCCACAGATCAGTGAGTTAGCTCGTTGCCGACAAAAAGAGACGCACGTAAATAAACCCTAGCTCAAATCGAGCGAAGAGCGCTACAGCGATATGTACGCACGCCTCTACACTTGATAAAACCACCTCAAATCCTAGTCCTAATTTAAAGCTTTTGTATAGATTTAGAGACTAGAAGCAATGAGATGCGACAAAATTGCGTGATCAAAGCAATTCAATATGAAGTAGGAAAGAGATGATTAAGACATATTAAATATTTAAAAAAAAAACTGAAGAGTAATTCGACAACTTGAACTGGAAATAAGTAGCGGCCACTATATTGAGCAGATCTCATTTCACTGTTAAGCATAATTTCGAGAATCCGAGGTATGTGATAAATAAAAGATCACTTACTAGCTCAAAAATACACTCAACTGATATTTGGGTACATCTTGAATAAGTCGCAAACACCTGAATTTATTTGCATAACGCGCTAAGACTGTGTTACCTAAACTACAGCATCTTTCGTTCGTTTTATGCTTTTTCTGAGCAGCCCACATGTGAAGAAAAAGTCTGCGTCTTCGTAATTATTCTAGCAGAAGAATTAAAAGCCAACAGATGAAAGGAGACCTGACTCTCAAGAGTGACAGCCAAACATATCGAATGCCAAGATGTTGTGAACCGGGTTGCGAATTAAGATCAGTACCCATTCTAGGAAGCGACCACACCGTGGTGTTTCTCAGACTAGTTAGTATGAAGACGACTATAAAAATGTCGTAAAGATAGGAAATTACAGTAGAGAGCTCTAAAATAAACAGCATTCGCCGTGATTCTGAGATTAAAATACAACAACGATAAAATACAAGAACCTCGTCCAAAATGCTGCACGAACAAACGTTACAATGTCACAGAACAAGAAAACGCCATTATCTTAGAATAGCGGAATAATAAGAATGAAAAAGAAAATCGAACAAATCAAAGATGAACACAGAGTCTCACATAATCCTACTACTGCTCAAATCGACAAATGAACGAAAAGAAAAAAAAAACACAAAAGAACACCACCCAAAAGCTTGCTTTCAAATGCCTACGGTAGTTGCTGTTGTTGGCGAACAGCTGGACGATCCACTTGTTGCCACCACAGTTTGAGCGCCACCGACAGTGAGGTTTGCGTCTCGACGAACGGCATTCGATGAGAAACCAGGCAACGTTGGGAAACGTATGCCGATGTCTCGAGATAACTTCACTGGGACCTGCAAACCAGATCTTCCGAAAACGAAATAAAAATCGCACAACATTCAATCAGCTAAGTGCTCCTAGAAAGTGATGATTTGTAAGCTTCCGCTTGTGAAAATTTTCGAAGTACACAAATCTTTTCGTTGCAGTTTTACTGATGTTCTTTCGTTGGTAGTTCTGAATAGACTGTACAATGGAACTTCTCAACACAAAAGGTCTGCACATTAGGTCTAGTTTTTTTTTTAATAAAGCTGAAAGTGTGAATGACCGCAAAATAATGAAAATAAATGACGCGCAAAAACAGTTACAAAAAAACTGTAAACGTTCGTAGACAAGGGTAGCGACCGCGGCGCGGCGTTCTTGGGCAGAGACAGGGGCTCTGCATGCTGGCTCTGGTTGTGTCTGCCCAAGAACGCCCCGCCGCGGTCCCGCCGATTGTCTACGGCCGTTTGGAGTTCACAGTATGTGGAGCATGATCTATGCTTCTCGTAAGAACATCTCATCTTTGAATCGACTCAGGAATCAGAAACTTTTACGGCATGCACGAGAAATCCAACTTCTTTCCTCTCACTTTCATTTTCTATACTCCAGACCTTACAAGTTGGACGTCATGAGATACGTTGTAAGAAAAGTTATGAAAGAAAAAGGTTAAAAAAACCAGCTAATGCCTCGGTACCAAGTGGTATAAACCGTTCCTACACTAGTTGCGGACCGAGCTGATATTTTGGCCTTCCTACTGGAAATGAACGCAAAAGTATTGAAATAAAATTCCGTGAAACGAATATTTCCAGGTCCTGAAAATGAACTAAACAGCAAACAACGGATTCCTCCACACAAAAACTTGCATCCAGGGGATAATCTCGACCAAAACAAAAGAAAACACGGAAGTTTACATCTCACCACCCAACAAGGGTAACTCGTGCAAGCGAGGTT
The DNA here is from genome assembly GCA_000688135.1 of Ancylostoma ceylanicum. Taxonomy (NCBI): domain Eukaryota; kingdom Metazoa; phylum Nematoda; class Chromadorea; order Rhabditida; family Ancylostomatidae; genus Ancylostoma; species Ancylostoma ceylanicum. The sequence goes on from JARK01001547.1 coordinate 36,054, forward strand.
AATACAACAAATGGAACAAAACCATGCACGACAACGTGAACGGGAGAAAAGCTAACTCATGAGGATACGCACAGGTTGCCTGCCACAGCTCTCTTGGTGTGGGCGTGTCGATTTTCACAGCGCGAAGAATCACTGTTGAGAAGGCGGCGCAAGAAGGCATGGCGAACTGTGGATGGCGGGCATGGGGCTGGTGGAGGGACCAGCTTTGCGCGACAGTTTGCGAGAAGCCGCACGAGCTAGCAACGAGGAAAATGTGCTCTAAAAATACAAATCAACACGGTCACACACCGCATGATGCAATCACTTGGGGGAAAGCTAATCTCAATTTATATTTTCTAGTTCCAAATCAAAACGGTCGCACGAATTTCAAAAAGAAAATCGAGAACCTACTGAATAACGTATAATACTCGAGATTTTTGACTGTATCTGCAAGACTGTCAGCTAACAAATGTCGCTTGTAATCAGCTACAATAGGGAAAAGGATACTATCAGTTTTTCTGTACTTGGGACTGAGCATTGTTCACTAGAAATGTGATACAATTTGCCAGTGACCAAACCGATCGATCTTCACTGGCGACGACCCTAGACTTCGAAACAGAAATAGTAAAATACCGAGCACTTCCATTAACTATTTTAAGGTGCTTGAAATGTATGCAAAGCAACAAATCTAGCTTTTCAATGTTTATAATTCATTCTGAAATAACTTTAGTGACACCATTGACTTGTTTCCTGTAACTACTGCCTAGTGACACCATTGACTTGTTTCCTGTAACTACTGCCCAAAGAAGCTTTGATGCATCATTTAGCTAACTGCAAACGATAAAAATGTTAGGTAGATCTAGGATTTCCGGATGTACTAAGTGAGCGCGCCCGCCCACTTGCCCGCGCATTTCAAATCTAGGATCGGCGACATCTGTCCGCTATATGAGAGCCATCAGTTCAGATCACTGTAAAGTTGTTCCTATTCTCTACTCGCTGTATTGCTGCTATATTCGTTTGTGGACTTGATAAAACCCTTCCGAACCCTCTGTGTTGTCGTGCAGAAGAGTGTTGAGACACGAAAATACCGTGTGGATCTTCCCTCTTCTTTTTAACCAACCGGCTGCACGGGGACCACTAACCCTCTTCAAAAACCGGTCAATATTGGAGAATTCGACTTAGCACGTCCCAATTCTGACTCTTAATAACGAAACATCCCAGCAAAAAGGTTTGAGGAAACGTGAAAATAAACTTGGATGATTCACAAAAAGTGGGTAGCAGCAATAAGTTATGTTTAATGTGAACAACATGATACTAAAAATAGCACTTGTAGCACTTGAACATTATAACCTGGCCTTCATCCAAAGAGCCATGTTTATGAAGCAAAAGGTGAGCGTGAGATCAGAATGCGTGCAATGACTGTCTGGCCACTTAACCATACCTTCTTCTCGTGTTATCTGACATTTTTCCCTACAAGCATGTGAACCACCTTGGGAAATAGCTTATGCTACCTTATCCAACATTATGAATGTGCTAGTTGTAAGGCAATGAAAAGCATTACGTGCACTTTGGATCAAGGATGGACGACACTTGTTAGTTGCTCTTAGGTCTTGCAAATACTTGAAGCAGTGTAGCAATGCGACAAATTTCATTTATAATCAAAAAAAGAAAATCAACCGAAGTTCTGAAAATTTCTAGCATGCAATCCGTGCATAAAGCATGCGAAACGTTCGTTCAAGGTGCAGATTTGAGCAACCTACCTTCTTCTTCGATTGTATCAGGAGATCTTTATAAATATCAGATCGAAGGAAGCGCTGGTAGCTATCATTTTTCATTAAACAAAATATATGGTCCTGAAATAATCGTAAAATTACATTGATATTAGAAAAAGAAGAAGCAGTGTTGCTACAGTACGAACCGCTGCTTCGTCGAAACTCCAACGATTTGGATTTTTGAGATTCTCTTCCGTTATTTCCATCACCTGAAAGGTAAAATTCAAAAACATATGTATTATCGTCAGTAAGGACCCAGGAATTCAACGACCGCCAAAGTGAAATCAAGAAAAAAAAAACCTTGCAATCCACATTTACAGGAGAAGTTGCATTAGAATCAATGAATTCATTATAGATCTCCGTTACTAAAACGGGCACCATTCTACAACTGCATTTTCGAAGCTTTTGCACCTGAAAACAGAGTGGATCAGGATACATAGCTGAAAAACTGAATAAAAAAGAAATATTCTCACATACCTCCCACCAGAAACGGAGATTTTCGCCCGAATACTCTTTATCAAGAAATTTCTGCAATGTCTCCCTTCCAAGAATATCTGCCAGCAATTCCTCGAAGCATTCTTCCCAGAGTTTCAAGCGGCGTGTAGATATGTCCCCAGTACTGAATAGAAAGGATGAAAGGAGGTAAGAGTGTGCTCTAAAAGGATCGGAATGTGCTAGCAACTGACATTTTGTCATGCTGCCAAAAGTCGACAGTGTCGCTGATCCAGGGATTGGGCTGACTTTGGAAAGGATCAGAAACCGAACCCAAAGGTGTGAGGAACGGATCAAACACTTTGCGATGCTCGTAGTAGGCCAAATAGCTGCAAACATTTGAATACCAGAATATGGACTCTAACAAAAAGATCGCAACCAAATGAGTACTTACTTTTCTACAACTTTGGATGTTCGCAAAACATTTTTCGATAATCGACTGTTAAGCTGATTGATCTGAAAACAACATAAATGTGATAAATCTGTGCATCCTGAGTAACGACCAAGCATGTCTAGAGAAGATATGATCAAGAACGACTCTCACCATTGCATGGTTATTGCAGAAGCTTTTTTTTTTTCGTAGAAAAATCCAACTTACCTCTAACTTTAAAGTATCCTGGACTTGTGTACACCTCCTGAGACCTGGTCTTGCGTAATAATTACTCCGGAACGAACCACCACTCCCAGATGACGAACCACTACTGAAAATGAAATAGATGTGAGTTCACGAATATGCATAACAGTGGCCATAGAGATATGATCCCAAAGTAATGGCCTTCGAATTTTTCCAATACTGTGTTGAGCTATTAGGATAAAATAAGAAAATTTGATGAGATTCAACGCAATTTTCTCACGAATCCGTTGCAAATGAGGATGACTCTTAAATATATTCCACTAACGAGAACTCGCTTAGAAACTGTATTGCTAATTTTCGCTTAGAAGCTGTAATGCTGCTGCGCTTTGATAGAATCAGGCTTCGTGGTCGACCTGCCTATCAACAGGCAAAAATACGGACTTTCCCTCCTTCTTCCAGATAAGAATGCGTGCCCCCGCCATAACAACCAAATCCCAGCTTGAGTTGGCTATAGGGTACCTCAGCGTATACTTATTGGAATTTCATCCTAATTCCTCAATCCACTGCAAACTTTCGAAAAATCCAGTGGTAAGAAAATTCTGATCGATTATTTCAGCCGCTGCATGAATTAACAAAAGAATTTTTTAAGCAAAGGAATAGAAAAAAAGATTTTTTTTAGTGACTCTTACCTGCTCTGAGCTGTCTGTTGAGTAGTAGCAGGAGCTCCATTTGATGTCGATGGCATACTAGCATGAGCAGCAGCAGCACTAGTAGAGTATGGGCTGCAACCTGACGAGGCTGCAGCATTCAACGCCGCATGCCCTCCACTACTATACTTTGGTCGACCGGAGCGAGACAGTTTTCGAAAGTCCACCTTCAATAAAACAAGTTTAAGGATCAAATATACCACTGATACTGTCTCCACTCGATCAGTTATGTAGATTCATTCATGAAGGACCGATTATCTATACCTCCGTTGTGTTGACACATCCTGGCACAGGCCGATGCACATCCCAAAACGCTCTTTCTTGACTATCCAGAATTTGGCGCTCTAACCGATCCCTCTTCTTGTCCACTCTGAAAAAGAATAACTGTCAACATGAATTGTTATGGGAAAGAGAATATTTCTTACTTGTACTGAGCTTCTGCTTGCATGAACACAAACTCCCATTTTCGACTGAACATCTTTTGCAGCTTGGCCAGATTCTCCGCTTCAAAGTCTTCTAGTTCCAAATGAGCCTTGTTTTGCATTGTTCGTTTGCACAGGTAGACAGCTAAAACAGTAGTATTACTCACAAAACTTAAAAGCTTTACAAACGCACAAGTAAATGAAAAGGGAAGTAAGATAATGACGTGAGTTACTGAATGTAGAAGTACCTCCTTATTAACAACAATCCTGAAAATTTTTCAGGTGCCAGTGATTTCGAAGAGAACAATTAATTGAACGTGTCATAAAAACCTTAGCTTTTGAACCAACTTCTTCTTGCGAAGTTGTCTCGAATCATCTCTTTAACAAGCTATAAATCTACGGGGCCACAGCTGTAGAAACAGTGCGCAAGCGTGGGCATCTTTTTTTTTTTTTGATTGCAGCTTTTCCTTAGCAATGTGAAAGCCATATTTTTGTTTCAGTCGTGTATTCCTGATAAGCATTAGAACGTTGCATCTGTGCAATGTTGCCAGTGCGTTCCGAGGTAAATGCGTCAAATCTTTAAAGCACCATAACTCTGCTCTCAATCAACATTCTGATTCAAATAGAAAAATTTTGGCATCCGTGCAATGTTACCAGTGCGATGCCAACGAAATTTTTTTCGGAAGCATGAGGACTAACAGGTATATACTCGAGAAAGCGGCACACACTGTTTTTGAAAAAGGGTCTGTTCACTGAGTTTTGTTTTGAGATATGAACTCATAGGAGCTTCAATATGTGACATTCTGTTGGAGAAAAGTTCAACTCTGAGGTCCTCCGCCTGGACATTTTACGGGTCTTGTTGCCTGGCCAGCAAAAGTGCTTGCCTGCTGGCCAGGCAAGCAGGAGCCGTAAAATGGTCGGGCAACACCCGGAAACGGTCCAGGCTTTACATCCGGACGCCTACACAAAATTGAGATAACATGGTCTCCGAGAAGCATGGTCCCGCGCCACATCATGAAACTCTGTCTTCAAGTGCCGCGTAGACGGCTTATTACATTGACGCGTCATGGGCACAAGCCACTTCATGAGGCAGCCATTCCCGTCTTGAAGACTGACAATCTTGGTCATCTACAAGTGCTCGTTCATCGTGCTTCGTACATGCTGAAGGTTACGACTCGCTTGTTAACATGGAGAAACTCCTTCGTGATCAAAAAACGGCGCAATTTTTTGTGTTATGGAAAGGCATTAAGGACACATCCACTTGGCATAAGTTTCATCCTGAAATCTCTTCGCACTGTTGGAAATTAAGGGGGCGACTACAAAAAAAAATCTGGCATCACCAGTAATCTGGTCAGGCAACACTCGAGTCCCGGAACCTGGCCAGGCAACATGCGAGTCCCGGAATCTGATCAGGCAACACCCGTAAATTAAGCCGGATCCGATGTTGACCCGTAAAATGTTCAGGCAACATCTGAAAACGTCGATTCAGCCGTAAACTGGCCAGGCAAACATCTGATCTGCCCTTTTCTGGTCAGGCACCCCTCTTCTACCGGCTGCTGGATAGGGGGCGGGCTTCAGAGTATCTCCTACACGAACGCCAAAAGCAGAAGCATTTGCTGTCAGTTTGCAAGTCGCATCTTCACGTCGACAGTAGTGAAACTCGTATGCGAGGTGATAACCGTCATACACAAAATGAATGAACGTACCATAATCTGTATTTTCAGGTTCCCAACAATTTGATGGCCAAAAGTACGGCGTTTGAAACCGGTAGAAAGTGCCATCGTTCTTTACTGTGAGCACGTGATCATCTATTTGGAAAAGATAACCATGTGACGCGATGAGATGTGCGAGGTGGAGAGCGTCAGCTGAAATCACAACTGTCAATAGTGCAATAGAGTCGGCAAATTTTATGAAGGTTTGCATTCGTGTTATTAGCAGCAGATAATGCTTGGAAGAGTTCACTTTTAAATCTTTTTATGCTCTCAAACCAAGGATGAGTACGTTCAAATTTATCGTTGAGAACTGGTTATTTGATCGCATGTGAGGTACCGAAGTTGGAATTATGAGTTGGAGCACGAACTGAGGAGTTCATGTGATATATCTTACTTAGTAGTGCAAGAAGATCTCGAACGTTAGCAAATTCAGGGTTCTTAAGGAGCTTTCCTGACGGAATCACATGAAATAAACAGGATCTTTCACCAAAAAAAAAAAAAAAAAAACTCGAGAAAAGTTAAAATATGACCCAGCTCAGAAAAAACCCAATTTTTCATTTCGTTCCCGGAATTCAGTAAATCGTCTGTCGAAAATAATTGCTTTTACAGAAAGAAACAATGAAAGGAGAAAGCAGTGACCGAAACAAAATGATAAAAGAAACGTAAAAACCTACAAACTTACAGGGTACCTACAAACTTACAGGGCTCCAAGTTTAGAATATTTAATGTCATATATGCGAAAATACAATGAAATTGTACATGAAGAACTCACATAAATCTGACATATCCAGACTCTTCATAATCCATGCTATGAGATCCTGACCCGTGAACACGGATGGCACCTTGGAAAGAAAACTTTTGACGGTTTTAATGGGTACGCCCGTTTCTGCATCTAGCATGTGATTAACGAGCGCCTCCATCTTCTGGTAAACCATATGGTTCGGATGAACCAACTTCTCCTCCGAGTTGGCATTCACCCTGAAATAGTAAAAAATTCGTTTGACTCCGGCAGCGAGTTCAATGTGAGCAAAACTACAGTCTCGATTCTTATTATTTTAGAACCTTCAATTTCCCACCGATTTTTGAGTAATCGCGCACATCGGTGATCCTATCTCACATCTTCTTAAAAAGCTAACCGCGAGTAGGATAAGTACCTTGAGGCAGGAGATTTACGACTAACATCTGTTTAGCAGCAAGGTTCGCCCTACTTTCCTCAATTTTAAAATGCTTATCTGCACAGCTGCGCCGATTCTCGCCATAATCGATTGACTGACTCCGACAAAGAACAAAGTCGCGTTTTGTTGCAGGTAGCTCATCATATCGCTTGCGCAAAAAAATGCTTATAATGTTAGAAGATGACTTGAGAAAGAACAAAGAGCGGTTGTATATGTACTGCATTTGAAAAAAAAGTTCAAAATCGGCAAAAAAAAAACTCTAATCCTGATGATATGTTTGATTCAGGATTAAATTCAGGACTGTACGAGAATTTTCGGAGAAAAAGTGGCATTAAAATCTGAGTTACACAACTAGAAATAATACACGTGATGAGGCGACGCTGTTATAGTACCTCATGTTACTTTGAGGCAATCTATAACACACTATCTCACACCAATTTAGGGCAATTTATACCAGACGTGTGCGTTACTTGTGCGCCATATGCACTCATTCATTTGAAAAGGATTTCCCATGAAGACTGGTAAACGCGGCAGGCAGATACGAGCTGGAGCATGCTATGAATAGAAATAACGCGCGCCAATCGCGATTAACCGCGACACCGCAAACCTGCACTTCTCACCTATGCTGGAGCTACGTTGAAGGAACGCCTAGGTCTATCCGTCATCATATAGTCAGACTTGCGACGAACGCACGCATCTAGTAGAAATTGACATTGTCCGAAGGAAAAGTAAAACTGTTACTCAGATAAAAAAAATTGAGCACAGCTGCTTCGTCCCTTGCTCCTAGAATGTGATAGAAGGGAAGCGGGGCGAGGGGGGGGGGGGAGGATACATGAAATGGCACGACTAACGCTTGATATGTATATCCGTATCTTTACAAAAGATTAGTCCAACCCCACAATACATAGTAGCATTTTGGCGGTTTAGCCTAGTTTTGAAACACAATAGAATTATTATACTCCACCGTATGATACCGTATTTATACCTAGGTATACAAATAGAGCCAGAAAAAAAGGGTATTCTAACTGGCTTGTTAGCCATATTTGGAAAGAGGTACTGTACTTACCTCAACCTCGGTAGGGCCATTTCCGCTCAATCTCACGATCCCCAGCCTGCTATTCCATGTCTGGGAAGGATCTAAATCGGCCAAAATATCACATGGTACGCAAGAAAAAGCAGTGTATGAAACGAAAACCAGGCACATGGAACAAATAGTCCGAAAATTATAGACTAAGATGAACTTTTCATTTTCCTTTCTAGCTGAAGGATGAAAAGATCCGAAAGAAAATCAGATGATTTACTAGCACTTTTACTAAAGAAAAACAACCAATACAAAAAAGAGCAGACAGACACGAGCAGCACTTGAGAGGAACAACAAATTGAAACGCTGCAATGACGTCAGATGGAAATTCAATGAAAAGAAATATAAAAAAATCTGTTCGATGACTTTTTGTTCTGAAAAAAAATCACGCCGCGGTCCCTAACCCATTTCAGTCTGCAATATATACAGCAGCGAGCAGCAAGATTGCAAGCTTATTTCACCGTTCGTAACTGCTTCCAGCGAAGAGCTTAGCAGTTCAAATATTTATGAGAGTTGCAGGTACATGAACCGAACAGAAGCAAGTAAAAGCTCATCATTTTTTCAACTTCTTTAGGCAAAAAAAATTTTTTGTTGACCAGAAACCTGTGATCTGATGGCATCCACAATGTTTCGTACAATCAAGTCTTTCGGTGAAATCTAGACACAAATCAATATCCTAGCAGCAAAATATAATTATTTCCGCTGGAAAGTATTTGGATGTAGATCACTAGTTGACTTCTACCGAACCTAACCAATTTAGCAAAAATCCACCATGGATGTCTTTGTCACTTGTCACAATCTTTGTCGCTCGCCCTATCAGTCCTGTACATAAGACAACGCTGCAGCCGACGATAGTATAACCTTAGCTAGACGTGTTTGATTATTACGCAATCCGTTGCTCCTTCGAACAACCCAGATATTCCAACTAGCTGCACCGCAGCCAATAGTGCACAGCGCGGGAAACATTTTTGGATTTTTTTCTTGCTCGTCTTGCTAGACAAGCCAGCTCTTTCTGGGTGATAAAGGTCCTCTAGTATTTTTTGCATAACGCTATGTACCTTGCGAATCATGTCGCCTCGACTTTCATGGATTGGGCCCACATTTAAATGGAATGAACGTTACGAGACACAACCACAGCATGACAAAGTAAAAAAAAAGCGAAAGAAAAACCAAAAGGTTCCAATCTTTTTGCTCGCTGGTGTATGAATACAGCTGATCAAAGGCAGCACCTTCAAAATTTCTGGTTTTGAGCTAAGGTTTGTGTGCGCCAACTAGCAGCAACGCGCCAAGTTATGCACCCATCGAAAAATAATACATGGAGTCAGGGTAGGCCTAATGAATACCTCCTGCAGTAGTACTTCACAAGATTAGAAAATCTAGCGTATCCGAATGTGACGAAAGGCCAAACCTCTGAAACTTTTCCAAAATTGCTGAAAAAATATTTTCAGGTTTTCATAATTGAAAGACATTTGAAAAGGCAAACAATAATATGAACATCTAGATGGCACAATAAGCTCGCTTGGTTGGTTCAGAAAGAATCATTTAAAATAGTCATCATATTACTGAACAACCTATGCAACCCTTTTTTAATCACTCATGAACAAAAAAAAAGTCGATAGAGTTATTTGTATAATAATTCCACGGAAAATGCTTGTCATATTCACGTTCGGCATGTTGTAGAACGACACTGCAAATGTTTTAGGCGTCCCAGAGCAAAGGCAGAGAAAAATCGATAAAATCAATTACTAGTTATTTTTGTGCTAAACGGTTGTCACGCTCGTGCTCACAGTATTTAAAACAATAAAATAGACATGTTCTCGCGGAAAACGGCAGCGAAGGGCAGAATAATCAATAAAATCAAAAGATCGATACTCCTGGGCAGAACAGTTATCAAATTCGCACTCAGCATAGCCAAGAACCCTCCACGCACATTTTCATCACGTTGGGTGCAAAACTAGTGCAGAATCGATAAAACAGATGATCTAGTCGATAATTTCGGGTAAAGAGTAGCCTGTACATAACTACCACTGTTGGCTCGGCACACAGAATTTCGTCCAGATCAATTCATCTTTCATAATTTCTATTCAGTAAATTCACACGATCAGACAAATTATAATAATGAAATTACGACAAGAAATCGAAAAAATGAGCCGATCCAATTCTTCGTTTTTTTAAACGATAGATCGGAGAAGTCTTCTGGAACGTCCTTTCAACATGAGGGAGAACGCGCCGCCCCTCTGTGATCGCCACTGCACGTGACCCAAACTTCAAAGTCACCCTACGTATAACACTACATGTAGGTTACCTCATGTTCAACACAATGAATAGTCAATATCTGGAAAATTCGGGACGAATGAAGTCGTGGTTTCGCAAATCCATCCCATGCATGAAAAAAAGCATTCTATATTGAGAGCGCATAATACTTGAAATCAGAGAGGATAAAAATGACATAGCAGTTCTTCTGGTAAAGGACGTATGCTGCTCTATCGTTTCATCGGTGCACAGGTGGCCAAAATCTGTGATGTGATGCACATCCTCAAAACTAGGCTTCAAAATATTCATAAGCATAGACTTAATTCTCATATTCGAATTTTATGAGCTCCCTTAGCATGAGAATTAAAGAATTGTTGGAATTCTGAATTCCAGGCCAAATAGCTTGGTTAAACTTGACTAAGACATTAAGAATCACTCTCGAAAGAAAAAAAATTAGGAGCTGTCAATAGATAGAAAAATCAATAATCGCAGAAAGAACAATGCACATTAGGGCAGGACAAGGAGGGATGACCGACCGCAATCCAGAAATGATAATTGAGAATGAATGAAGAGGACATGAAAGGAATGAACAGAGCGAAACAGTGATAATACGGGAGTGGTGTTATATCACAAGGAGATGATATAAATTCCCATAAAATCTTTATTCGCCTCAGGCGAAAAGGTTTGAAGTTTGAAAACACTTCGGATTTTGGGTGGAGAACAAACGGCTGCAGTGGGCTGGTAATAGAAGAATTATGTAGTGAATCTCAAAAAAGGCAGAATATTTTGACCGATTCTGAAGAGGAATGTTGCTGATCACAATGAGGGATCAATACAGTGACAACAGCACCTCAGAATCAATTCAAAACGCTATGGCACAAGAATAAGTGCTGTTCAACCCACTCGTGAAAAAAGTTACTGCGCCCAACATGAGCCAAACCAAGACAAAAATCCATAGCAGATACTAGAGAATAATGATGAGAGCAGAAAAGGCCATTTGTTTCGGTGTACATCAAAACCAAAAAAGTAAACGAACTGTGACAACTGCTTACGCGTGACTGTAAAACAAGGAAACAAAAACAGAAAGGAATCTCCGGGAAGCCCCAAGGAGCGTTCGACTGCTATCATATGTTGTTCTTGTTAAGCATGAGCCTTAAAGAAATTTAAGAAAACGTAGATGGAAGAGATCAATATGAAAAGGGGAAGGAGGTGATACTTGAAGTTGAAAAAAAAAACTGTGAATACGTGGAAAGGAACAGAAGGATTTCGTAAGCAGTGAATATGGAACAGATTTGCGAGGCTCCTATTACTCTGGCTTAATAGTGTATGAAAGAAAATGAACGAAATGCGCGAATGAATACAGTTCAGTGACGATGCCACACTCAGTCGAATGGATGGGTATGTGGCAAGCTTTTCAAAATGTTAAGATCGTAGCAGGAAGGAGCATTGCGAGGAGCCTGGTACAAGAGGAAAGAAGTCCCCGATGGAAGGCAAAACATGAAAATCACAAAACGCGGAATCCACAGCGGAATGTGATAACGGCAGCAAAAAACGAAACTTGCAGACGTGACGGCGCCGCGCTGCCGATAAGGCCGGCCGGACAGCGCGGACAGGACGGACAGGTGAGCTGCGACTGGTGTCATGAGGGATGCTTCAGCGACGGACGGACGAGACAGTACAATTGATATGGGAGCGCTGGGCATAGATAGAGGATTGTGTGCTGAATTGATTAAAGTGGAAGAGGGGGAGTGGCCGATCGATCCGCGGCGCGAGCCTCTCCGCGGCCACCGCGCCCGAGTGCCGTCGGCCGCGCGCGGCCGCGTCGCGGCGCACGTCGCCGCCGTCGCCGCGGCGCGCGCTGCCGCTACTCGCGCACACGCAGCTCCGCAGTACTGCCGCCGACTGCTCCAGCAGACCACCACCGACTCTGGCTGTGCGAAGCCCCTCGTCGCAGCAAACTCAGTGCGTCATCGCGACCACCACGTCCTCCGATGTCGCTATCGGGCCGAACGTCTCAGCTGCCGCCGCCGTCGAAAACCAACTCGCTGAACAGATGTCGATCAAGTTCTTCTCAGGACTTCAGGTACTGCTTCTTTCCTTCTGCGTTCCATAGCTAGAAGATACACCCAAAACCGCCCGGGTGTGTTGTTTTGATCTCTAGAACCGACTTATTTCAATAGACAGAAACTTAATAACATTCCGGGGGGATATTTGCTGCGAACCTACCAAGTGTCCAGTACATGAAAGTCCTTTGTATTTTCGAACGTGTATCTGTTCCTGTACTACAGGGCACGGCATAAGTTCCCGAACACAAAATTTTCATTTGACATTTTTGCCCTATCAAAGGTCCGCGACGGCCACGGGTCGTAGTATTCTGGTCGCCCACCTCGGGTAATCCCTGGACCTCGCGTCCCTGTAAGTTGTGAAACGGGAGCTGCAGTATACAGAGGAAAACCATTTTTGAGCGTGAGTGGAGAACTGTGCTTCACTTCATTGGGACAAACGCTATGGACGTCAAACATATTCCATGTGTATCTCACAGATTCCCTCCATCTTCCATAATTCCCTCTGATCCAATTTTCGACTCAAATTGTCACCGAATACACGGCGGAAATTTCGGGAACTTGAACGACGTGTTCGAAAGCTTGTGAGAACTCCAAAGTTGGCCAGTTAAGGTAGCAGTCGTAATATGTTTTCACGAATTCTAATTTATGTTGACACGATAAAAATCGTTTCGGTTGGCTCTTTTTTGTAAGAGTTATAAGAAAAAGTTCTTGCCCGGGAACTTAGGCTGCGCCCTGTACACAAATCCTCTGATCTGCGAATCACCCAATCAACTGGCAATTTTATTGGAAGTAAAAGTCATTTGAGTGATTGTTGAACAGGGCCTGACTAGTGGGTAACAAATATGCATTAATTTAACAGGTTGTAATTCAATTTTTTTATAAGCAGATCTCTACGTAAATTACTTCGATTCGTATTTCACCCTTGTTGCATTTTTACCCTGTAGCTGTCTTGGAAACGGTTGGAGCAAGTGTCCCCCGGACTGTCATTGAGTTTCTCTATTTCAGTAGAGACTATCCGTACATATTTATTTCGGCTCCATGGCAGAATGCTAAAGATGGAGGCGTTGGTCGTGGACCCGTCTTTGCTCAAACACAACAGCCTTTTACGTGTAGTATATTATAGCCGTATAACATGCTACAGAACAAGTTATAAGGCAGAGAAAAGAGCGCCATGGATGTCACTGTCGAATTTTGTCATTATGTTCGTTCCTTAATCTTTTTTTTTTTTGAGAGCGAAAATGGAAATCAACTGGTGTAGTAATCGCGTTTTAGTGAGATCTGTGTGGTTGACGTTTTCTATATGTAAGCGAAAGTGTGAGAAAATAGTTACCTCTAAGATGTTGGTTAATGATCCGGTCGGTTGCTAAAGGCAAGCGTTTTGCCAAGGAGGCGAATTAAATATGTGCGGGTAGTCTCCACTACTTATTTCTTGAATAACCTACCATAAACGGTGTACTTTCACAAGTGCGTGAATGACCCAACTTTCATGGAGATTTTGTCCAGATTTTGCGGATTCGTGTGTTTTCTAGATCAAGAAGTCTCGGGACGTTTTGATCCTACCCTGCATACCTTACAAAGGAAAAACCCCTAAAATCTGAAAAAAAAAATAGCCGTGGCGAGGTTATAGCTAAGAAAAGCTTAGAACTATTTCATAGAAGTTCATTTAAAACTAAGCTAAAAACTGGAATGTTCAGGGCTAGGATTCATGGAACATTAACTGCTGAAATTCACGACGGTTAGCTTCATTTTTTATCGTTTAGTGCGCGTATTTTTAGGAGACACATGGTGAAAATTGCTTAGCTAGCCTTGTTTCGTACGACTATGCGTTTATGAATCATAGCCCGGGAAGCTGAGCTAAGCAGAAGCTATTATGGTGTTTCGATCCTACCCCACCCGCTTCACTAAGAAGAAAACCTCGAAGGCTCAAAATCGGGACACGACTAACCATGTCGAGGTTTCTGGTCAACAAAATCTTTGAACTGCTGTATAAAGATTCATTTAAAACTTTGTAAAAGGTGTTCGGGAAACTAAGCTATGTAGAAGCCATTACCGCTCAGGTTTTAATCATTTTAACTAGCCATTCTGTGGATGAGCGTGAGTGAGGACACTGTAAAAATAGTATAAAAAATGTAGTACCTTGTCCCTGCTATTAGTTCTTCCCCCAACCCTTCTCCTAGATCAAGTAATTCCAATCGCCAACAGGGTATATAACTCCGTGTTATTTTAAACGCAACTTTCATTGAGGATATGAACACGACAATTCGTGAAATGTATTTAGAACAGTCGCATGCGGCGACTGCTAAAAATCATGAGAACCTGAGCGACACTGGCCTCCCTCTAAAACGGCTTGTTTCATGAACAACGAACAATATGCATTTTCCACTTGCGTATTCGTTGATTACCCTGCTTTCATCGATATTACTAAAAATCATGCTAGAAACTAGAATGTTGAGGAAGATTAGCTAAGTTACGGTAGTGTTCAGTACATAATCAGTATGACCTTTCCCAAGTTAATTTTTGAGGATGCGTTCTCCCATACATAGTTTGATCGTGTCGCGCTTTGATCGTGTCATCGATTTCTTTTGAAGAAGCGACCTTGAGCAGTTTTTTTTTCTGACGTGAACCTTTCCCCATATAAGTTTTGCTGCATTCTACATCTTTGCTTCTTTGTGCTTCACCTTGAATCGGACCTTCCAGAACAGGTTTCATTTCATTTTTTCCGTATAGGAGTGAGATTATACTTTCGCTTTACTTTTCTCCATTCTTTGACTTCGAATGTGCTTCTCTACAACATTACTAGAAGTTTTTGTACTAATGATAGGTGCTTGTAATGTTTCCACCGATCAAAGTCACAAGATTCTCACAAGTCATCACAACAGAATTATTTCTAGAGCGTTCCAACGCTTCTTTTTTTTTCGAAGCTTACATTCTTAGAGGAAGCGTAATGAAACCCTGTGTTACTCCCGCTCAACACATTTTTGGTCCTCATCTTTGGAGTTTCCTTTTCAAAATTGTTTTCCTTACTGAAATGTTGATTATGGACATTGTTTTCATTGTGAATGGATACTGGAGAGTTCCAGCAAAATCAAGATCACAAATCAGCAGATTTTATACACTTTAAAATTGGTCCTAGAGCTCAAATATGATGTTACGGGAACGTCAATCTGTATGTCCAGTTTTTGAGAAAGTATCAGACATATATCTGTGGAGTGATTCTTCTTGTGCAGGGGAGTTAACGAGGTTGACTAGTGCTAAAACTCTTATGGGTGGTTTATTAAACCAGAAAATTTAACCTGATATGGACTCAGAAGTTGAAAATTCTTGCTTAGTGGACTCGTGCAGGAGTTGTTGCAATTTCTTGTGAACACATTCATTCTGACCGGTTTCGTGGAATTTCGAGAGAAAAACGAGTGAAGTCGCCCAATAGCATGTACAGGCACTTGACGTCTTTAATCATTTGCTTTTTCCTGTGTTTTCTCATCGACAGTTTTGTTTTAATCGTTCTCTCGCTGAAAACTC
The DNA here is from genome assembly GCA_000688135.1 of Ancylostoma ceylanicum. NCBI lineage: Eukaryota > Metazoa > Nematoda > Chromadorea > Rhabditida > Ancylostomatidae > Ancylostoma > Ancylostoma ceylanicum. Next base: position 51,806 of record JARK01001547.1, read on the forward strand.
CCTGCTCAGCACAGAGCTGTACCAGCTTAGTGTGCCCAGCAAACGTTCTTTATCTTCGTGTTTTAGGATTTGCTTGGTCTATACGATGCATCGATAGCGTCTACCAGTCACTCTACTGCTCATATACCACCCAGCAACGGCTTGTTTTCACCACCTGGTGCCGGCCCTTCCAGCTTGCCACGTCGTAAAAGTGCTGGCGAACATAACCACGCTCTCAATAATAGCGGTGCGTTTAAAGATTTTTATATTGCTTGGCCTTCCAACATTTGATATCGACGCATTGCTTCTGATAATTCATTTTTTCTCGTCTAAATGAACACTGAGCTGTGCCTTGAACGAAGAGCTATTCCTTCATTTATTCAGCGGTAGTTGTAGCCCTCACACTGCCGCTATACTCCTCGAGGAGTATAGCGGTTACCTCATGTTATTAGCATAAAACACACATATCTTAATTCCTTTGTAAATTTAAAACNTATGGCGAATCGCGGTGCTATACTCCTCGAGGAGTATAGCGGTTACCTCATGTTATTAGCATAAAACACACATATCTTAATTCCTTTGTAAATTTAAAACTTGGCCTTTGTGAAAAAGTCGTATGCCTAGTTCTTTTTTTTTCGAGGAAAAATCAAGATGAAGCAACTGCCTTCTAGGAACTTTGTCTTGTTCTATTTCCAGATCACTAATATGGGACTACACATATGCTTTAGTGTGAGAAACGCGATCTCGCATTTTGTTTTGTTGTTTGAGCTTGTTCTGCTCAATTTCCTTTTAAACTTCTGGTTATGGCGCACTTTGCAGTAAATAAATAAGTAAATCTCACTAAAATACGATTTTCTGCAACAATTAAACTGCATGCGTGATAGTTACTTATATGTTGTGAAGCCCTTAGTTCCTTCCTTCCTTAGCAATAGCATTCTCCGGGTTTTTTCATGTTCTTCGTGGCGGTTCTCGGCGAACCCCTGTTTTCAGTATCGGGTAATGTGCTCAGTCCAACACCGTAGATCACAAATGTGCTTTATTCGAAACATAATTTGTCTTGTATGGGATGACTAAGATCATGAAGCTTATGGTGTGTGCTTCCTTCATTCGCGTGTTTTCCATAAATTTCCTGTAATATTTGTGGAAGTGCTATTTCGAATGGCTCATCAAAACAGCGTTTGTGGCAATTCACTTCGCTACTTTATTTTGGGGGAATTCCTGCTGACAGCCGTCGTATTGTTGTGGAAGCTGGGCATGCTCAACCAAAGCATGCAGATGTAGAGAGCTGTGAGCCGTTATAAAGGGTTAATTCCGTCGTGAAAGACAAGGACCACCTACGATTGCTGGAAAAGTATGGAAGAGTATTATGAGCTGCTAAAGCTCGGTGAAGCTCTCACTGGTCGACCGTAATGGCAACGATTGCTGCAGCTGAGCAGAACAGTGAAGGAAGAACGGACGATGTGCTCAAAATATGTTCAAAGTACCCGTCAAACTGTTTTAGCATCACGGCAAAACTCGAGCACATGTAGCCAAATCGTTCAAGCAAGCGCTAGAACCTATTGTCTGGAGAGATGTCCGATCCCTCCCGCCAAATTGTTCTGACGTTGCTCCTTTTGATTAATAATTGTGGTTAAAAGTCTAGATTTAGCTGAAAGGGCGATCACGACCATGATCCATAGGTCAAAACCATCGAGCCCGCGACCTTTGATCTATGAGTTGTTACAAAATGGAGTTGTTCGTTCAGGTCCCTACTTTACTAAAAAGCTGCGAAGACTTGTAGTTAACGATTGGTAACATATATTTTCTTATTGTTTTAATATAGATAGCTTTTAAAAGCAGTCAGAAATAGCAAAGTGGAAATAAGTCTCAATACTCTCAGTCCAAGAGACTTTACCCTAACGATCAAAGTTCTCTTTCAATTGTTCTATTTTCGATTGTCACAACTTTCGAAGCGGTAACGTCACCAGGGCTCGTGGGTGGGTTAGCTTCAGCAGAATTTCTCATCATCTCCACCCATAAAATTCCTTTCCTGCGCTTCATCACCTTTATAAATATGTCGATGTAGTTCTGCCGATTTATTTGATTCTATTTTTGTTTTGAATGCTGTCATTTTGAATGGTTCGCAATTCGAGGCAAGTACAGCAAAATCACTTTTGTTTTTAGCTTGTTCGCCTCTTATCTGTAAATGAGATAAACTGCTGGAAAACTGAAAAAGATCTACTTTAATGCCAATTTGTGAAGCAGTTGTTTAAGATAACTCTTTCGAATGTGAAAAAGTGTTCCTTCATCACATGACTTGACAAAATTCTAACATGTGTTTCTCTTTGTTCTTTGCAAAAAAGACCAGAGTTGATGAACGTTCCTTTTTTACTGAGCGACATATGTTTTCGCATCCAACTTTCCAACCGCTACCTTGTCTTACATTTATTACTACTGTTTCGCTGAATGCAAAGAAAAGAGTAAAATGTGCTCAGGACAAAGACATCTCCGAAAAGAAGGGATTTCGGCGACGAGCAATCTAATTTGCAGCCGATGTTGACTAGCTTATGTCGATTTTGCAGCACAGAAGCCGTGATTCATCCATGCAACTCTCATGGAACTATCTTTGACCAGAAGAGAGAATGATTTCTTATTATTTTTTTCAGAAATGACCATGTGGTTCACTGTGGAAAATCGATAAAGTTAACTATTGGGGAAAAAAGTTCATTGGGGATGCTCTTTTCTCCATAAGCCCTGTTTTGTTGTAGTAAATTGACCATATCAGTGTTCTTTTGCTTTCTTACTTTCCTAGTAGTTGTTAATGAAACGATTTCAACCAGAAACTTATTGCCTGGTTCCTGTTTGCTGCCGTCACCATGCTTTCTACTTTTCAGACGACGACGTGCAAATTAGCAAGTGCTCGCATGAACGAAAAGTGAGATTTGACGATGAGCAGCTTATATCGGGGTATTGTGAGGCATCAGCACCAACGTTTGCTTCGATTGAAGAAGCGCAATGCGCAGGATGTAAAGGTTAGTTTTTATCGATTGGACGCTGATGCTATTTCGAACATTCTTCTATACTAAACATGGTTCTACCGAAGGAAAAAAAACGTAAAGTCAGAATATGATTCCCATTTACTTCCTTCTGCTCCTGACACCCTCCTCCTACTGATCGATATATTCGAGCCAGCACCTCTTCCGAGAGGAGTAGATGCTGTGATCTCTTTGAATAATTTTATTGCGCCGAACGAGTACATGGTATTTCGAAGTCGAATTGCTACATATGCGATATCATAAAGAGGAGAAAAACTAAGGGTAAACCGTGTCCGCGGCGGGACGACTTTTCAACATTTTCATCTGATTTTCGTTGACGAGTACAAGTAAGGAGACATGTTTCGATATGTTCCCGAAGTCTTTGTCGGCTCGAATTGGGCATCGGATGGCCTTCTTGGTTGCTACGTTTTCTTCACAGTTCCATAGGGGAACTATAAACTGGAATTTGGCTCGTTTTTTTTTCATGATAGTACTATGCTAAATTTCTCATAAGAATTAAAATTTCAATACTGCATCCATGATTGCCGCGATTATTCTTTGTGTTGAGCTACTTATTCTTCTTTTAAGGTGGACCTGATGTCGAAGAAATACTGAAAAGCTATCGTAGAGCTTGTCAGAAGGCAGGAATACCGACGATAGCGTCAGTGGAGCGTCAAGTAGAGGTATATTTCTGGTATTTCATGGATGTGGCTTCTTTTTTTTCTTGAGATTGGCGGCACACCAGAAATCTTTTACTGCTGACACATGTTGTCAATTCGCATGTTAAGAGAAAGGGTTGGCTCAAGGCTTGCATATAATACAGATGCTGATCGGTTGTGATTCTTTAGAAACTTCAACGATCGTCGTGCATTCGGCAGGAGGTATTTTCGCTGAAGGGCGAGCGTGTATCGGCGGCTCAGATGGAGGCACTAGAAGAGGTGTTCCGGAGAGTGCAGTTCGATACTCTCGACTTCGAATATACATTTCTGGATGACGATGTAATTGCACAAGTCATTTTCTGATTTCTGCTGAAATATTTTCCTTATTCTGAATTTCAGGCTGCAATTTCTCTGAGCGAAATGTTTGAGTTCTATGAATCAGCCCTCAAATTGAATCTTTCATTCAATAAACAGATAACTATCCGAGGGTGGACAGATGTGTTCAAGGCTGTGAAAAATGTAAGATTTGCCAGTTCTCTCCGCTCATTATTTGATTTCTGCGAGGATATCCTTCTGTATTCCAGAGCAACTCGTTGCAAATGCTTAACTTACGGTATACTTCACTTTCGGAGAAGTCTCTGTCCGCATTATGTCGTATGCTCCGAGGAACTCCGCAGCCAGTACTTGGTTGCCTGCATCTTGAGAATGTGAATTTATTTGGAAGGAATTTGTACAGTCTCGTATGTGCCTTGAAGTTCAATACTGTGCTCAAGGTTAGTTTGAACTATTCATACTGCATTAGCTCTACCTCTACATCTGCGTTTAAAAGATGTCACAATGGTTTTGATTTTGAATTTCTAAGAAAAGGCCTGGCTGGTTTCAGGAGCTCTATCTTGGAGAGAACAGTATACAAAGCGCAGATGGAGCTCACTTATATCAACTGATATTAAACAACTTCACAATACAGATGATCGATTTACGGAATAACCAACTAGGGGTGAGGATACTTCTAATTTGTCTGTTTCCGAACGCGGTGTGTTTTGGTTGTGTTGATTATGTTGTGGCGCGTGTGGCGCAGTGGTAAGAGGCTCGCTGCGCACGCAAATGGTCGATGGTTCGATCGCGTCCTCGACCAACCAAGCCGTCCATACCTCTGGGGTCGGTAAATTGGTGCCAGAGGAGTCTGAGGTAGAGCGCAGAGTTCGTGACGCCGACGACGACGTCGTGAGCGTCGATCAAGCAAGGTGGGGATTGATCCGAGCGTGACGTTTTTTGTGCATGACGCCGGGGGCGCCGGCGTCAAAGAACGCGGCGTTGCTTTTCACCGCACGCGAGAGTTGAATGCGGCGTGTGCGGTCTTCCTACAATAGAGAGAATGCGTCGCACAAGCCGCAGCCGCGGCGTGACGCCGACGTTGACGCTCACGACGTCGTCGCCGGCGTCACGAACTCTGCGGGCAGCCTGAGAGGATGAAGCGCTGACTTGGTTCATCGGATGCCCCCCGCAAGTCACAGTATAGGGCACATACGCATTCAACTTCTCTATGATGCTCAGATGAAGTCGAATGCGTGGCGCATCCCACATGACGGAATTGATCAACGCCGACAACCTTGTCCTTTGTCCTTTGATTATGTTGTGTTACCGTGCATACCAGTCTCGAATATGTGTAGTTTCTGGTAAAATTGTTGTCCATATCTCAAGGATTTGGTTTTGTGGAAATGTTTCATGTACTTCTGGGGTTTAACATATGAAATTCGGTAATTTATTCGAGAATAAAGTTCAAAATCTATTAACAAATCAATGTTTAGGATGGTGGAGTCGCCAAAATGTGTGAGGCACTTCGTAATCCAGAAGTTATTAAAAAGAGCTCTCTAACGGCTCTTGTTCTCTGGAACAACAAAATAACTGCTGCTGGAATGGATTCTATTGCAGCCGCTTTGGTGGGTCATCGTAAAATTTTCATGTAGTGGCTTCTACTAAACATTAGTGTTATTACTGCAACATAACAGTGTTTTGCAGTGCGAAAACCCACATCTAGAAACTTTGAATATTGGAAGCAACCAACTTGGTGAAGCGGGTGTGCAACGTTTACGGCCAGCTTTAGGAGGAAATGGCAGCAATCTTCGCAGGCTCGGTCTTCAGAACACGCAAATGACGTGTCAAAGTGGGAACCAGGCTCGGTTTTGTTTAGTGCGTCTGTGATGACAAGACAACAGCTGTTTAGGTGCAATATTGCTGGCTGAATGTCTTGCTGACAACTCGACGCTGATACGTGTTGATCTTAGGGATAATCCTGGAATAGGTTGGATCTTTGAGTCAATTTCACAATTGTTCTTTCTGCCGGTGTAATTTTTCCATTCGATACAATTTTTCCCCTAGCAGCGCAAAAACCTAGCCAGGACCGGTACTTGTGCTCTTACCTACCTGAGCCTTATCCGTTTTAGGTTCTGCAGGACTGCTTGCCATTCATTCTGCCATGAAGATTAACGGGTCCATTTCGCTCCTTAACCTTGACCAAAGTTGTATTGTTGCTACAAATGTTAAGGTGAGTTGGTAGACGTTTTGATTGCGGCTTGCACTTTTCTAGAGGCAGATGCACAATCGTCGACCATTGTTTGTTAGCTTGTCAAGGTCTCTAATGCATTGACAATAGACAGCTGGTTGTGCGGTTCTTGATCTGAATCATATCATCAGATCTCTTCTGTAGACCTAGCGTGATTGAATTTTTTCTTGTGAAAATGCAACATTATTTGCGAGAAAGTTTAACAGCTGAGCGTTTCATGCTAGAGTTGTGACGACATTGACTTGATTTCTCGGAAGCAGAGGATTTCAATGTCCCTATGAAGAGGTCAAGACATACAGCCGCTCCAAAAGATCCTTGCCTCACGCAGTACCGCCCGTCTGTTGATCTGCACCACGTCACCTATGCATTATCATACGTGGTGCGACGTGGCCCAGCAGAAGGGCGGTGCTGCGTGAGGCAAGGATTTTTTGGAGCGGCTGTACATGTAAGAACACCATCGTTTTCGGGTCTTTGCGATTATTTCAGTCCGCGTCTTTATCAGCTCGCTCGAATGGTGGGAAAATCAAATGTTGGTTTTATTGTAATGTGTTTGCTTCGCATTTTCTATAGGCTCGCAAATACCACTTCCTGGCTCCCATTGTATGTTCCAACAACAAGAAATTTCTGATGTTTATAAATACCAATAAAAGCTAAGATCTGCATTTCAACTTCGACGATTGTGTGTCTCCTCTTCCTTTCACCACACTTGATCCATCAAACTTGCTGTATATGCTTTGGATACTCGAGAAATGCTCTCGTCTTTCGCGGATTTTCTATCACCTTTCATCTACTCCCTGTAATTGCAAATACATCACAACTCCACCTTTGTCTATGCATGTGCCCATGGTGCAGAATGTCTCACTTGGAATGGCTGGTGGTCTGGGTCGCATTTCAGGATACAAAACTCCAAATTTTATTAATTGTTAAACCAAGTAGTAGTAACGCAGATTCTCATGCTTTCTGAACTCTTTCACCCACACTTTTACACAGTTGTTGTGCTTGCGAAAGTTTGGATATAGTTCTGTCTTTGAAGCAGAGCGAACGGCACGTTTCATGTATTCGGTGTGGTAAAATGAGTGTAGGTGATTGCGCAGCTGTACAGGTGCGAGCATATCAGGAGGACTTCCGACGTTATTACGAGGACATCAAACGTTATTGTGAGCGCAACAAATTGGCCGCACAACAGAAGTCAGACGAATCGCCGGAAGTTGCCACAGTCGAAGCAACCGTGAAAAGTGAGGAGCCGGACGGAGGGGAAGAGGATACGCCATCTAGCAGTGCACCACCAGGTAGATATTTCATTTTTTTCCACTTACGATCAAAAAAGCGAACGAAAGTGAAACGTATTTCGATGCTAACGGAAATTCCGCCCACAATTTCGACCTCCATTCACAGAAATCCAGCCTCCATCCGAATACATACTTAGGAAATCAAATTTACTGCAAGAGAATGACGTATAGAAAACGTTGTAGATCATGTTAGAAGCTTTTAACGCGATTATTTCAATGCTGGCGTCACTACTTGTTGTAATCAACTGGACTCTCGACGTATTTCGACTTCTAAATTGTTTAAAATGTACAAATGTTAATGGCAGTGTCTCACCTCGTTTTCCTGTTTCAGCTATTAACAGGTTGTGGATCTCGTCACCACGCTGATTCCAGAGATATAAGAAATACCTTAAAAAATATTTCAAAACGGCCTTTAAGCCCGTTTTTAGAGACCGGGTCTGGAAGGGGTTTGTAACAGATTGCTGAACCGAATTGACGTGTGAAGCCGTTGACCTTCTCGATGGGACACGACTCGTTGGTCAACACTACATAAATTCGTGGCGGGCAGCCAGCGCACACACGGACCACCTCGCCCAAGTGGTCTGTGATTTGCACTAAAAACGGGATTTTGGTCACTTTTGTGACCTTTTGTGTACATTTTTGGAATCAGCGTAGCGATGAGATCAAGGTTCTATTGATACCCCAACATGCGAAACGAGGTGAGACACTGCCTTTAAGTAGGCCAAGTTAGCTATGAAATTTCCTTCACTATAGTACCATTTTTGGGACGTCCTATTTTTTGATTGGTTGCGACAGTTCTCCATTTCCCATCGATGTCCTGTCATGCCAGCGAGCAAGTGTCTACAACCAACAATCATGATTTGTCGGCATGTTCAAGCCAGCTGACAAAATATGTATATTGGCCAAAGAAACCAATATAATTTTTTGAACGTTATGTCATGACTAGAATAACAGGATGAATCTGTCACACATTAAGAACCTGCCGCGCCAGCTGAAGTGGATCTTTCACCGTCACATTGTCAACCTCCTCCGTCGGCTTCCAGTGGATGCTCAAGAGCAAAAAAGAAATTCATGCGTAGCTCATCGCTAACTTGTGCAGAAACGGTAGCCGACATCAATGTGAGTTCTCTTATGTCGTGTGTTTCCTACCATTTATCGGTGTTCCTTTCAGGAACGTATACAAGTAATGGCTGGATCGAGCAATTCACTGGATGAGACCAACTCAGACTCAACGAAAACCATTAAGAAGACAAGCGCTTCTACCCATGGCTCCTTAGGGCTTGGTAAGCGAAAAACAGAATTTTTCATGTTTTTTCATGTGATTAATGGTTGAGTTCGGGTTAGTTAACGCAAGGGTATTTCTGACTTTTGTCGCCGCGGCAGCTGCCCATGGATAATCTTTAACCGGCAACGTAGCCACGGCATGGTTGTGGTGACAAAAGCTTTGTCATTTCTTTTCGGCACAGCGGCTACACCGACGTCGCCTAGCGAACTGCGCCAAGGTAATGTAGTGGGGGTACTTTTTCGGTGAGCGACAACTTTTGCTGGTCAGCCGCTTTTGCAGCCTCGGCAAAAGTCGGAAAGACCCTTTAACCAGCCGAGGCTGCGCACGTGACTGCACAGACCAATTTATTAAACAATTACATCGTTAGTGGTGCTGAACGACTGAGTTCTATGCGCGTTTGGCTAACTTCTTGGCGTGGGCTGTCTTTCATTGTGCTTGCTGTCTACTTACAAGGCAGAAAGCAGGCTATATAGACTCAAGCAAAGCGATAGGAAAATAATGTGTTAGGTTTTATTGGAGGATATAGGTTAGGGGCAGATGGAAGGATTGCTGGCGCCCGCTCGGTATACCAGACGGTTAAAGGGAGTAAAGGTGGTCAAGGTGATTGATTAATCTGTTAAACTGAAGCTGCTTTCTTTTCACTGTGGTGCTTATTTGAACTACTCGTGCAGCTAAGGTTTTCTCGGGGAAAACAACGTTTTTGGAGTGTCTTTATTAAAGTCACATCTAAATCATGATTAAACCTTTTCTGGACATCAAGAAGTCATTCATTTATTGAAGCTGAAGAAGGAGCTTTCATTGAAGTCATCTAGCGGTTCTCAAAAATAACGGTTCAGTCGTAGTAATGTTGATTTTCAGCGGAGTGGGGCTCGTTGCCAGCGATCCCACAAGCAAGCGAAACTACGAAGCCGGTGGTTCGAAAATTGCGCCGCTTCTCAGTATCACCATCTTCTTCTACTTTTGATGTGACCACGACTTCTAGCAAGCCTGCGGTGAGTGGAGGCTTTTTCCTGTTCAAATCTACATATGTCTTTGGAAGGAGAACGTAATTATTATGATGTACAATTTGAAAATTTTAAAACTAGCTTTTTTAGACCTCGCCAGCTCAACAAGTTCCAAGTCGGCCAACAAGCTTGGCAATAGGAATACCAAACGCCAATACGGTGATCGAGGGTCCACTGTCGGCACCAATTATGCAGAGCTTGTCTTTGCCTGAAGCTGTTGCTGCATGGTCTCCTACGCCGAAGAAAGGTTTGATATGGAATTTCACTGTTTTCACAACGACGATCATTGTCACTTGTTTAGCTGCTGTTGATGTTAAACCAGTGGAAGAAAAAACCTCTGAAGAAAAGCCTTTGATCGCAGAACAGCTGCCTTCACCACAACAGAAAAATGCTGCGAAAGAAGAAACTAGCTCGCTTCAACCTGTTACATCAGTCGAAAATTCTGGAGGAGAAACGAGCACTAGTCAGATTCCCATAACTTCGAAGCAGGACGAAAAGGTTACAAGCACTAACCAACAGCAAGAATCTGATAGCCGATCGAGCAGTGAAGAGCCGCGAATTCCTTCTGAGGAAGAAGGTATGAAGGATGTCCGCGTTGTGATAGCTGATCTTGTCAATTATGTGGTAAGTTCGATTTGTTTCTTGAAGTCCCGTTCTGATTATGGTTCAGAATGTTAGACTCAGAAATTCATTCAGAACGTTTGAAGCTTTGTCTCTATTGAGAAAGGTTGTTCTTTGTTGTTACCGAATGCCTGTTGGTTTAAGGTGTACGAGGAAACTTCCACGATCGAAAGAAAACGATCACTGCTGTTGCAGACGACAGCATTCTCGGACAGAGAACTTTGCAGTTTGAGAGGAGGAGTTACGGAAGAGTCACCACAGGGAAGGAACGTCATAACACCATCCAGGTTCTTTTTTTTTGCTGTTCATAGATTTTTGTTTCATAGTGTTGGATTCTATCATATTTCACCTCAAATGTACTGAAAAGAAAAGGGAAGGCTTCTGCCCTTCTCGTTTTTCTCCTCCTTTCACTGCACTGTTTGATTGTTTCAGAATGGTAAACATAGCTGAAGAAGTGGCTGAAGAGACTGATGAAATGGTCGTTTCTGGAGTAGTTCGATCGCTTATCCGTGAGGTCCTCAAGCGAGAAAAGGAAGAACTGCGAAACACATTGGACAGACGACGAAGAAGAACTGGAGTTACAGCATCGAGCAGCACCCCTGTCTAAGGCGTGCCCACCGTGCGCCTCTCCTGGTTTACCTTGTTTCTTTTCTTTACTTCTGGTAGATTTGCGTCGCAAAGAATGTTTCATGCACTTCAAAAGTGTTTCTGCTGACGATCATGTCAACAGCTGCTGCTGGTACATTTGCTTTACATCGGCGATCAAATGGACTTGGTCTACCTCGTCGTTATTGGTGCGCGATGATGATGTTGCTGTTTTCACGTTGTCGTCCATTTAATTTTCTAAAGGTATCGCCCACGCTGGTAACGTCTTTTTTGTTTGGGTAAGTTAGAGTGCGCATAGCTGGGTAATCTCTATGAGAGGTTATGCACAAAATGCGGAGTTGTGAATGTGACCCATAGACAGCTAAGTTCTTAACAACTTCACCACTGATGTTGCGGGCTTTATTGCTGGCATGCATAACTGTTCTGGGCTTGAATTCTATTCAGAATAATATGTAATATTAGATATGAGGTTTTGCGAGTGTCTTCCCGGATTCCTCCGCTTCGAGAGAATCAGAGAAAACGTGGTAGTAGGAATGATGCGTATCGATCACAACTTTTTCACAGCCTGTTTGTGATGGTAGTGAAGATGGCAATTGCCGGCTTCCGCGATGCTTACTGCGAAAACAACCGCACTTTGAGGATTTTCTGAGGCGCAGTACGAAGATGTAGCAGTCTTTATAGTACCACTTTGATAGTAGAAATCGTAGTAACCTCAGTTGTTTTGCCATTATCCCACTTACACTTTAATGCTATACTCTTATGGACCAAATCTAATGGGCTTCAACAGCGTGGTTGCTGCCTTTAACATTTCGCACACAGCTATTAAGAGAAACGTGCCACTCCGCTGCCACTTTAGTTTCGTTTGCCTTCCATATTTCCCTCGTCGTTTTCCTTATCATTGGACGATTTTCTCTACCCCTCTTATCTATTCTATCACATCGATAAGTTGTGATCTCATCACTGCTTAGAGTACTTTTATCTCCTCAATTCGTAGCTGAGTAGATGAATTGTCTGATTCGCGAAAGTCGTCCCATCATTGCGTAAATTATTCATGTTCGTAGTCGTTTTGTAATATGTTTTTGTTTCTTTTTTTTTAGCTCGTTTCCTTGCGATTGTACATAGCGAACTTCCATTTGTATTCATAGTGAGTCGTTTATCTGTGATTTTTTTCTTGGATTGAGTCAGTTACATGCTGTTATTAGTCACTGGATTCGGTACTGTTATTAAGCGCAATGTAGCCCCCAAGATGTCTTCCTGGGCCTGAATGCATCATTGACGTTACCCATGGTAAACGTGTCGACGCCTGTGTTAACGATGGGTAAATTTTTGTGTGCTAACACGTTTACCCTGGCTAATTTTAATTATGCGTGTGGCCCCTGCTGTATACTATGGAAAACGTAGTAGTGTGTGTGCAAACGCGCCACCTGGTGAAAGGCTAGTTGTGTCGAGTATTCGTTTGTATACATGTGTAGAGTTTACGAAAAGGCCAGATTGCCTTCATAGATAAAGGATTATTCTTTCGAGGGGATCTAACAACAATTATGTGATTTACTATTCAGAAGAAACAACAACAATAGTACCTCACAATATTCCCAGTAACATCAATAAAGAAAGTGTTACTAATCAAGTGAAGGGGAGTTAAAGGATAGAGGATAAAGTGGTCGGCGTTGATCAATCCCGTCATGTGGGATGCGCCACGCATTCGACTTCATCTGAACGTCGTAGAGGCGTTGAATGCGTATGTGCCCTACACAGTAACTTGCGGGGGGCATCCGATGAACCAAGTCAGTGCTTC
>JARK01001547.1:64737-89232 GCA_000688135.1 Ancylostoma ceylanicum
GGGGGGGGGGGGGGCATTCGATGAACCAGGTCAGTGCTTCATCCTCCTAGACCCCTCTGGTACCAATTTACCGACCCCGGAGGGATGGATGGCTTGGCTGGCTATGGGCGGGATCGAACCATCGTCAGTGTGCGTGCGCAGCGAGCCTGTTACCCCTGCGCCACACGCGCCCAGATGAAGGGGGGTTAAGGTTGGAAAATCTCAATCTACATTTTAACCATTGTTGAGAACTGGTGACAATGGAAACGCCCACGTGACCTTACCTTTATACCTTAAAGACAGCACCCGCGGACATCCTTGCATCGGAGATTTTCCCGAATTCCGGGGTTTCTGGGGATGGTAGACTCATAGGCAGGAGTGAAACTGCGTGAAAGACGCGAGAAATTCGAGAAATGAAGGCGCTCTTTACCATGTGTCAACGGTGCGGACGAGTGCTCCGCCGTGGGGTGTGCGTGCGTCCCGCCACGAAACCCTGTGAATGGTACGTATTGCACGCATTCACTGCGCCAGACCACCCATGGCGATGGCGTTGGCTGGCGCGTCGTTTTCTTGAAAACTCGCCGTGGCCGTGGCCGCGATCCTGGTTTCTCTGCAGGTAGGTCATCTTTCCTTGCGTTCTCCTCATATTTGTGATGTGCTCACTCTCTACTTTACCACCCACGCCTCAGCTCCGAGTCGAGGGTTTCGGCTGGTGCTGCCTTTAACCCTTATTTTCAAAAGGTCGTTGAACCAAAAACCTTGACGTTTTTGAAAGATTTCATAACAATTACCCCCATTTAGTATGTACATGGCTTGATTCAACAAAGCAGTGTCATTTCTACCCACTCCCACTTTTCCTCCCGAAGTTTTCGGGACCTTCAGCTTTTTTTGCTTCAAAGGGTTGAAGGTGGAATTCTTTGTTTCTGGTGTTACGAGGGCGGTTTGAAAAGTTTCCGGAATGATCACAAAGGAGTTGTTATTTTTCAAAAATTTCCATGCAGTTGTGTTGGTCAGTTCTTCACATGAAGTGACTGTGAAACTCGATTTGATACTATCACGACTCTGCTTTTGACAAGTGGATGGAGTTGTGCAACTTCAGCTGGGCTCAGTTGCAGACAGATGTGAAATTTGGGCGGTTGTTAATTCTTTCAGTTGAAGGAGACAACCGCAAGTAGAGCAGATAGTACTTGTGTGTTGGTTTTGAAGAATCATTACTTACATATTCCATCCGTAGTATGTGAGTTTTAGAAACCAACTGTAGCAGAACTCAACCAAACAACGAACCATGCGCGAAATACCGAAGAAAGGTCACAATTTTAGAGAATCTCAATAAGGGAGTTAAGGGCATCTCTTACGAATGATCAGTTTTTATTTTACCCGACGAAGGGAGTTTGAAAAAACATTTTCAAATCTGAGTGCTGCATTTGCCCAACCCCTGACAAAAACACAATCCGACATAAAACGTGCCGGTTGCGCGGGGTGAACCAGTATACCCGTGTACCGAACTGCCGGTATCGCTCCTATGACTCCGACGGGAATGAGGGCATCTTGCTGGTTGGTGTGAACAGCAGCTTCCAAAGCTCTGTACTCTTTTGGAGCAAATGTTAGGGCCATATACTATTCAAAGGAACCGAGAACTTGCTCGGCCAATCAGGGTCAACCTCGAATTGAATACGTATGTCACACGCAGATAACTACAAATTCTTACACACCTAGCCTGGCCTCTATCTGCTTGAGCCTTTTGTCGTTGATTGTTTCTGTTTAACTTCTATCCTCTGTAGGTTTGCTATTATATTCTGGTGTGTCAGTGATGGAGCACGCCTTGTGCGTAATAAATAATAATAATAATAATAATAATAATAATAATAATAATAATAATAATAAAAGTCGGCCAATCATTTTGAAAGGATGAGTTTTACTTGGAACCGAAATTGTGATCTATATTGAAGGTTAGATTAAGCGCCACAAGTTGTCCATAATAAAGGCGATGAAAACCACGTAGGGTAGACACGAAGAATGGGTTCTGAAGAAAAAAACTACCGTCCACTGGCGTGGGACGGTGACGGCATCTGTTTTTGAGAGTTTCAAGGGTAGGATGAGAAACCTATCGCACCTGAATATTCGCCAATATTTGTGGAAGCTTTGGACGTTAAAACCCGAGCGACACGCACGAGGTTGACCAAGAAGTAGGAGTTGTCCCTCCATGTCAGCATGACCGCGAATGCAAGGGTTACCACATGAAAAAAAAAAACTTGCGATAATGAAACCTAAAATTTCACCTCACTCAATGAGTTTTCTGCCTTAGCCTCCTTGTACTTCTAGTTGCCAGAGCCGCCTAAGGCCTCCCCATCTGGGGAGAAATTCTGATCAAGCGACGAGTTAATCATGGTTCAAGCCGGTTATTTTAAGTACTTCGAATAAATTCATTCTAGATAAAGAATGAAAAAATAAAAACAGGCCACGTGTTAAGCTTCAAAAGGGTTGGGTTAAGAAATGAGATATTGATTGCATTGTTTTGTTTTGTCATTCCGGAAATTTTTCAAACCACCCTCGTACACTCGTTCAGTAATTCTGACCAAAACCAAGCCAAACTAGGTTAGCAGACCAACTTTTGCTTCCTGCGTCTCTCAGCGTTACATAATCTATAGGATGACCTAAGTTAACCATCGTTGGTTTACGTGGTCAACATTTCATGAATCCCAGCCCAGAGGCCCAATGCGCAGACGGTCTTGCGTGACAAACGGCTCAAAACCTACAGAGGCTCTTATATGTATTTGGAAGGACACGCATATCTACTCATGATCAGGCATACAAGGTATCACTTCGAAACTACTGTTTTTTCCTGTAGTAACGGAGAACAGCAGTGGTGAAAACTCACCATAATTTTTCACAGAACTAAATTTTCAAATTTTACTGTACCATATCACAAGGACACTATAATTACATGCAAGCAAAAAAATTTTGTCAGTGCTACCTACAACTGAACAAAGCTTGTCCCTAGAAAAACAAGAAAGAATTTTGAACAGCAACACAATGCAACCTAATCAATAAAACATGATATCAAATAATTCGCATTTTCGCACTAAGAAAAAAAAAACAAATTTACGACAAAAGCAAGTGGTCAGCTCGTGCATGGTACTTTTATACTGGAACGAATTAAAAAAAAAAAAACTATTTATACTTTATGCAGAGATCTACTATGAGTGTCGTGTCAATAATTATAGGGAATTGAATACAGAGGAAAGTTGTTAACAAAACAAAAACAACTATGCAGTGCAGGAAAGCATCATCAGAGATACTGGCAAAAAAATAGAGTAACATCCCATGTAGTGTCAGTTGGCAGGGGAACAATTCAACGAAGGAACGTGACTAGAAAGCGCGAAATTCATCAGAAGTGATGTAGCGACAAAACACAACGAACAATGCGTAAGCCCAGGCGTATGCCAAAATTAGGGGGAGATAATGCACAATGGTCAATCACACACATTATATTCACAGGCAATTACGAATACTTAATTTCTATACATGGTCTACTCTGTAGGCGTGGCCTCATGACCGGTCAGCAAGCAGATATCGTGTTTCTCGCAGCTGCACAGTGGGTGCGATTTCAAAGCAATCACTCTGTGAATAGAAAAATATCATTCACAGGAAGAAAGTGTCAGCATTTCGTATCTATCCTACTGTATAGTTAAAATCTTAATACCAATACTTTGAATTGCAATACAAGAACCACATAACCCTACGAAAGAAGCATGATCAAACCAGTCAACAAACCTGTCATTGCCTATCACACGGTAAATTTTTGACATGTCCGAAATATCTTGAGTTACTGTATTGTTGGAGAGGCATCTTCCCTGAATAGGAAAAGATTTTCATGTACACATTCTAATGTATTTTGTGCATCAATTCTAATTATTCTAGATGTATGGTAACACTTGTATTACCACCCGGAGATGTAAAGAAAATTAAAAACCAATTATAGTCGCTGTCGTCCTGATGCATTGCTGGCTCCGTCGCCGACACCGCCTCGCAGCCGCAGGGCAGCTTTCCTGCAAAGCGCGCTTGCTGCGCTGGCTCTCTGGTTTTCTCACGTCCTGACACGTTCTACCATAGTTTTAACAAGTTTGCCCAGAAAATGAATGTTAAAACAAATCAAAATACACGTGATGCACGTCAGAACACGTCAAAGCCGATGGATTACCGCAATGAAATCGTGTTGCTGCGGTATCTGAACGGCTGCGAGGTGTCAGCGAAGGGATCTGCACTGAATCACGACCACGAGTATACATTGGTTAAACGTTCCGTTGCAGAAATTCTTCAAAAAAGTGACTAACTGGGGTTCCTATTCTTGCTGATTTTCATCATCAACTTAATTGATGCCATCAGTATAACACAATATGCCGAACGTGAATATGACAAGGATTTTAGAAGAATTTACGAACCAAACAACATTACCTACATTTTGGCAAGGATGAGTGAAAAAGGGTCACCTAGGCTGATTGCTAAAATAGTGAGCACTTCAAAAGGATCCATCGATTTTACAACTGTTGTCATCAGCGTTGAATAGCCGGAAGAAATGAAACATACGAGCGAAGCCGGGTACACTGCCTAGTTATATGTAGTTAGCTAATGTACAGGGTGGCGCATAACTACTCTCCCATAATAAAAAGCATATAAAGGACTTACAAACGAATCAACCCAGACGATCTCTTCATCAACTGTTAATTAACATTTGACGGAACGATAACCAAGAGATCATCCAATGTGGCCTCCTTTGACGCGGATGACAGCCTTCGGGCGCTCAGAATATGCCTCCACCGCGGCCCGCACGTGATCTTGTGGGATTTCGTTCCAGGCTTTCTCCAGAGACTTCCTCAGAGCCTGGACACTGGTGTGTTTTTTTTTGGCAGGCCTTCTGTTCCAGTATCACCCAGATGGAGAAGTCCAGGACATCCAGGTCAGGTGAATGGGCCCGCCATTTGGAGGCAATGATGAAGTCCGGGAGGTTGGCGAGACACCAATCTTGGGTGAACTTAGCCCGATGGGCAGGTGTTCCGTCAGCCCGATGGGCAGGTGTTCCGTCAGCCCGATGGGCAGGTGTTCCGTCCTGTTGCAGGATCCAGTCGCCTTTTTCGAAGTTTTCAGTGGCCCACGGAAGCAGATGATTCTTCAGTATTTCCAAGTATACGTTTTTGTCAATCCTGACGGTTTTTTCCACAAATCGCTGACACTCCAGCAAAAACCATCACAGATGCTGGATGCAAGTTGCGTGATACGATCCGGCCTGCTGCATCGGCTTCTCTTTCTCTCCAAACGTTTCTTCACAATTTTCTTCATGCGGGCATTTGTCACAGTTACAGGACGACCGATTCTTGGAAGGTCATCCCTCGTCCCTCGTTCCAGAGTCCGGTACACCAGCTTCCTATTCACTCTGAATCGACGACAAATTTCCAAAGGTGCCATTCCCCTTCGACGCATCTCCAGAATTGCGGAACGGTGTGATGATGGCTTTGTCATTTCTTTGAAAGTGAGGCAAGCCAACTGACATGAGGCATATATAAGCACAATGATATGTCGAACCTAACAAGAAAAAAAAAACCAGATTTGAATCTGTAAGGTAGCTCAAATTTTGCGCTCGCGCAATGATGGGACAGTAATTATGCGCCATCCTGTATATAGTCATATGTATTAGTGATATTCCCTGCCTCTCATTCTGAGGATGGATGACGAGCTATCGCAACTTACTTGTACTCCATGAGAATGAAATGCTAGTATTGAATCCGGCATAGTGTGGATATGTTCTATGTGGAAATTAAACGTGAATACGGCTAATTTCGTCTTCTCTCTTCCTTCTAAGTCAGTAATCACTACCTGAAATAGATGATGGAAAAAATGGTCATCTACGAGTACACCGTCATGAATTAAATAATCGTCGAGATCACACCTCACCTTATTTCGATACGCAAATAACAGAGAATCTTTGCCAATTTGGGACATTCCAACAACATCCAGCTTAGCGTTGTCGAATAGAGAAATGTCCAGAGTTTCGGCAGTGTTTAACACCTTGAAATTACTCTCATAAAAATACAAGGAAAGTGGCATCCATAACCTTCACAACAAGCGGAGAAATAAAATCAATATTCGCACTAAATTCAAACAATAGCCATACACGTCATGGCAGGGAAGTGGGAATTAGCCAGAAATCCCATAGCTGCATTAACGATTAGTTGACTTTTCTAAGGCACGAGATAGTAGCGATAGCACTCACCTTCCTATCCTCAAATTTCACCCAATTAAATTCGTATTTGTCGTTACTCTCAGTGGCTTGAACTCCAACGCACAGTTGAGGAAAGTCGGTACGTGCGTTAATCAACTGAAATTAGTCACGATTCTCTCAACTCGTTTACAAGTAACAAAGATTTAGACAAGAAACACTCACTCTAAAAGGGCTAAGGGGGTAGCGCAAGGATGCATCAAGATCAGCCGACCTGACTAATAGGAATTTGTTCAATGGATCGTACCTAAAAACTATGCTTGGGGAAGAAATTCTGTGCTTGAGTTCTGTTTTCTTTGAAATGAGTTACAATTTCCTGAGCAGAGCACAATATCATGCACCAAAATCACCCTCTTGGAGAGTAAGAAGGAATCTCGATTGTGAGCTATAATTGATGAAATTTCCAGGATAACACCCCTATTCGTTTCTTTTTACATTTTTTCTATTTGTAAAGTCAGGTCCTCACCACTGGAATAACAACACTGAAGAAGGAATGCAACAACAAAGAAAAACGGCTCCTGCTTGTGGACCAGTACCGCGTGAAGTTGTACATTGAAGAGCTCCCCTGAAAAATAGCCGATCAAGAAAAGGCCATTCAATCCACTTCATCAAGTTTAAAACAGATAACCGACTTGGTTTCTGGCAGTCGAACGGTGATCGCAAGTTTCTTGGGAATGTATTTCTCGGGTACCTTGTTGATTGGTTTACTTATTCGCAAAGTGAGATTCTTCTGAGAAAGTGCGACCAGGTCGTGCCTAAATAGGTTTTGCTTTTCTTCAATTATGTTCACAAATTTTAGTCCCAATAAAACTAGAAAAAATAGTTACCTATACAAGTAAGATGTCCTGCCTTGCATAGCCATAAGCACATCTCGATGGACATATAACCATGAACACCGCCGATGGTGAACCTGAACAAACTTCTTCAAGCAGGTCAGTGTTACGACAAAACTGTGACAAAAGGAAAACAGCGGATGTTATTAAACATGCTTCTCCTCGTCGTGCTCAAGTAGGCCGAAGAGATGGACCGCATGAAGATATGGTATTTGAAGTGTACATAGTATTTTCGACTTCAAATGAACGCAAAACTTACTTTTGTCAATTCTCCATCATGCAGCCTATTGGTGTCCACAGTATAGATGCCCTCCTCACATCCGAGGAGCAAAAACTGTGCACCTGTTCCCGGATGTACCCATGAGCCAGCACAGTTTATTCGAAGGCTACATTCGTGAACCATTTTTGTGAAGCAAGCACCCATCACTACCTGAACATGTTCTAATAAGGCGATTTTTTTTCGAGTGGAGTCATTTTAATCTCACCTTTGGAGTCACAGGCATTCCAAAGTAGGTTTTGGGTCGATCGGCTTCATCAGTAGTGATTGATCGCAAGCGAACACCATCGTTGTTCTCCAACGATGAAGACCGGTGCACCGGACTTTGAACTGGTCGAAGAGTTCGTTGAGCAGCTCTTGGTGCTAAAAGTAATGGGCCGAGTTTTTAGCTAGCATTTGACTTAGTGACCAATGTGTAACAGCATATAGTTCTGTCTCATCTACACAAATCACATATATTTCGCTCTGCCAGAAATAAAGGGCATACAATGAGCCCAGAAGCTTTCCGCATCCTTAGATTAGTCTTGCGCTTGAATAGCTGCAACAGAACCAATACTGGCAAGTCATACATTTTTGAAATGCTCGGAGATAATTTGCTAGCTCTAGGACAGAATTTGCTAGCTCTAGGACAGCTATTTGACATTGCGAAAAAGAAATGAAATGAATGTATTTCAAAACACTACAAAAGAAAAACAGGATGCAAATTTGAAAGTGTTCAACTTCTGTATCCACATAATTCTAGTTTCGGCAAGAAAAGTGAGGTTAACAGCTGACGGAGAAATCTATAAGGATGTCAGTATGGAGACAAAGTAACCAACGCAAAAGGAAAATTCCGTCATGCAAATGTTGTTCGAATCATCGTTTTGTTTTAGAAATGAAGAGAAATTCTTCAACTGCTTAGAGGTGGATGAGTTTCATCCAGTAAATGAAAAGACCTACCTATCAGAGTTCCACAATCATCCTCTATGACACCATTCCCATCGTGGAGTAATGCATCGCCAGAGACCACATCAGGTAACGGAGGCATATCCTGAGATTAAAGAAAGAAATACCAAACATTATGAGATCACCGGGAGGTGAATCAGTAGCGAAGAACTGTATTAAATCATTGAGATTACACTCGAATTAAAAACGGACGAGTTTTCTCACTGTCTCAACAGTTTATAGAGCATTCTCATCTCATTGTAGACCAATATGCCTTAATGTGACATCCTCATACTCGTTTCAAAAAGGCCTCGAAGTATTTAGGAAGTAAGATTTAGGAACTGCATAGCAAACGCACCCTTGCTGGAAGCGTACGATCCGAATGAAATCCACTACGAGAAGAGGCCGACGAACATGATGATGGCGTAGAAGGTGTAACGTCACGACTGCGGCCGACTCCTGCTAGTCGAAGGCCGTCGAGACGGTCGGGTAGACCGATTCGAGAAGGAGGGAGGTTGTGAGGGCGTAACTCGTCCTGAATTATGAAATGGCAATAACATGACATCCTCTAAAGAACAGGTGTATACCAGAAACGAAACACTCGCAAGAAACCATTTGTCATCAAGTATTTGAGGCTGTGTAGAGAGCCTTAAAAACAACTGAAGCCAAAAAATCCAAAAGCCAAAAGGCTATTCGTGAATATTCGTTTTCAAAAGCACTACGAAAACACTGAAAAATGAGATCAAGCAAGGGCAGAAAAGAATTTTTTAACAACATGCGAGGAAAAATAAGTTCAGAAACCACTCAATTAGCTTACACTCCAAGGTATTTGAGGATCGAGCTGCTCCGTGCATTTCAGCACGACTAACTACACTAATTATATTAGAAACAGATGCAAACAATGGTCTTACAATTGTAACTTAACGAACAGTCGATCTCCACAGCCATATATCACCCTCACATCGTTTATATGATGAATAAACAAAGGTGAAAAGCTTTAACACAGCTGAATTCTTTGATATCGTTGCCCAAAAATCAATAGTGCGAAATGATACCTCCTCTTCCTCGCCGCTGTCCTTTTCATCCTCTTCGCGATTTTCTCTACCCATAACACGAGCAGACGATGACCCGTTGTTTACCTGGAAGATCGAAAATGACGAGGAATATATGGAAAAACACAACGACTTTCAACTGTATTCAACTTGATGAGCTCGCACAGTACCTTATCCAACAGATCCCTCGTCATTCTCGAACTTAAGGAGCCCAAAACGAAATGATGAGTCTGAAACATGGACCGTGTTCAGTTAACAAATCAGTGCAGTTACAGGGAAGGGAATTTTGCGATCGATACAAATCATGCCATCCAAAGTAACAACTACGAGAACGCCATACAGTATAAACAATCGCATTGTTCTAATAACAACGTTGTGATCGAAATTTCGTCAGAAATCCCTATTTCTCTTCAAAAAGCGAAGGGCTAATGGGGTCGAAACAAAAAGTGATAAGATATACGAATGGAAATGAAGAATTTTTCTGAACGCCAAAGTGCAAAGCAAAAAGCAATTCAGTCGCTCTCCTTTACACTGCGTTCGCGATTTTGCAAGTGATGCTGCACACAAACACGAACTTACCGCCAAAAGTTTGTCAGGGGCAGGTCGCTTCTTTGGATTCTTAGTAAGGCACTGACGAACAAAGTCGTGGAACAACGGTGACCTGGAACAGTAACTGACGAGAATTCATTATCTGAGAAGGTTATATTCAACCTATTTCAATGCAGAGAGTGAACATGAGAAAGTCAAAATGACTGATTCATGCCAACCACTAATCGAATTCATATCTAAACCGGTTTCTTTCAAAGAATTACTTCACACACAATTCTTTCCTTGTTGGACCGCTGATTGAAAATAGTGACTTCACAGCAGAGGATGTAGTGGTTTATCGAAATAAAGTGCTCAGTGACAACAATGCTGAGTAATATTTTTGGTCAAACCGGCATAAACATTAGCAGCAATGACGGAAACTTAACGAATGAGGTGAAGAAACACTGCTAACTAACCATCGGTGCTTCTCCTTGAGATGCGGTGGCTTGAAACTGCTCTTTGTCATGAGATATAGAACCTGAAATGTACCCTCGTTAAAAAGATAAAGTGAAATTCAATCCTCCAAATTCCCAAAGGAAAACTGATAAAAGAATCGCGAGAATGTCTACATTTGAGTGTTGAAAGAATCTCCAGAATGTCTACACATGAGTAAAAGCCAGCTCACTACATCTCTCAGATTTTTGCTGTGACACTAGCTTTGACACTATAGTGAAAACACCTCCAATCAATTTTGTCAAATCAAACGGAAAAGACGGTTTTGGTTGTCCCCAGTCTAAGCCGTTAGCAAAGTATGGACGAGTTGTGTGGGATGGAAATAGAAGATGGAAATGAAAACACGGCCTATCGTATGGAAAGAGAGTGATGGTACGACTGAAACCAATCCAAGCTCTTATGTTTTGAAAGGGCTAATGCCTTTACCAGTGCAACTTTCGTAGTTGGGACCACTGTTCAGGATCTGAAGCACCCAAACCTCGGGCCTCGAAAATACAACAACTGCTATTTTCAAAAGTGTAAACTGAACAGCGTGAAGTACGTAGTAACCGAAACCATAAACTAATAATAAACTCACTGCATCAAAAAAAAAAAAACAATAAAGATAGGATACTAGTGCGGTGGGATTTTGGTGAACCCAACCTCGGTTTCTCCTAAACACCATTGAAAAAAATATGAGCGTCCTTCCGTAAGGTAGGTAGGCACTGTTTCTATTATTACCCCGTAGAATTGAGATGAGGGTAAAAGGTGAATATGGAAATTGTGATCGGCACCCAAGTTATTTTCATGAACAAGTTTTCAAGCAAAAAAAAAAACGCACGTCAATGGCAAGAAATACATTCACATTTGATGCTTTAGGTACTGCACAGAAGAACGTTCATAACTTCTTTCGCAGTGGAAATTATCAGAAATTGAGAACGGGTTAGCGCTCTCAACTTATATAAGGAGATATACCTCGCAATCTACTATCTATATCCACATTTATAATATCTCATTGCAAAAGGCCACGGCATCCTAGTACCCTTGATGTGTAAGCACCACAAAAACAAAATAATTACCTGCATGGGATGAAGCTCAAACAATGGTGGCTGGCACTCCGCTAGTTCAATAGCTGTAATCCCCACTGCCCACACATCGCACTGGACGCCATATCCACCACGACGTTCTACACAAGCAACCTCAGGTGCCATCCTGAAACAAGATTATTGGATTCTACCACAAACAGAGAAATTCTTGCAAAACGAGGATAGGAAGTGATAAGATGGGAATAAAAATGAAACTGAAACACGAAATCGAAAAGAAGAGCATACCAGTAAGGAGTCCCAATGAATGATTTCCGTTTCCCTAGTGTCGCAGTTATTTGAGCAGCCACACCAAAATCAGCTGCAATAACGATAACATAACATGACAACAGGAACAGCGTCGGACTGACTTACCTAATTTTACATCACCTCCATGAGTGAGCAGAATGTTTGCACCCTTGATGTCGCGGTGTACCTGAAAAATGGCAGCAGTACTGAGGTTAATCAAGTATTTGGTGAAATGGAAGGATGTAATGATGAAATGGAAATCAAAATGCAAAAAAAAAACAAAAAGTCCAAAGAACCACCGCCAGACCTTTCCCATCTTATGGAGATAGTCCAAGCCTTTGAGTGTTTCGCGACATACGAACGCTATTTGAAGCTCTGACAGAGGACCCGTCACTGAAAGAAGAAAAGTTATTTTGTATTACTTCATTTTTACTGTTAATTTTTATTATTTTTCCTTAAATAGTTGTTATTAGCTATTCTACATCTACACTAATATTTTTACTACCTTTAATTTCCATCTGGGTTCCCAAAACGGCGGAGACCTCACTTTTTTCCCAGGCCCCCCCCCCTTCCACTCAATTTTGGGTCCGCCACTGGTAATTTCGTGTGTTCAGTTGAGGTGATTTTTTATACAGCGCCTATGGACCTGCCGGAGAACTAAGGGAAAATTAATGGGAAAATTGAATGCGAAAGCAATCACGTTGACGGATTCATAAGAAGGATTCATTCGGCTTGCAAAAACGTATGCTTAGAACAGCGTTGCCCGAAGCTCACGACTATGATAAATATAAAATTAGGAAAATAAAATAAAAATAACCCTTGCATTCACAAAAGATAAATCAAACTTATAGTATAGTGTTTTCCTTCCTGCTTTTTCGTAAGTAAAGAAACCCAATGATCCTTCAACCCAAAAACCATCACAAAAGATCCTATCTTAGTCATGTTCTCCACCAGATGGTCCATGGTTTCTGGGAAAACTTTCACCACTGCAATTTCATATGGGTAAGAATCAAAATGTCAAACAGAATGATGGGAAATGGGTTCCATTTGTTCATCTCCATGGCTTCTCTTTGAGAAATTTTCTCAAAAGCTATACAAGCGCCCATAAAAGCATATGAGGCTAGAAAACCGACTGAATAATGGCCCGTCCTTGTGTTTCAATTCTTCACCCAGGACCTCTTTTCTAATGTGTTTCATACCATGAATCCACTGCAGTTGCTGCAGTATAATATTTGTCCTTTCTGCACCCCCTAAGACCACCGCAAGAGATGCATGCCCACGTCATGGCATTCTGCGATGTGAATAGGCTCGAATTACAGCCAGCAGCGCTTCTAACGCGGAGGCCCACAACATCCAATAGTGTTATTGACGCCAGAAAGGCAAACAGCGTGCGGAATGATACTATTTTCGTAATACGCTCGAATGAGGTCACAGTTGAGTTGCGAACGAGGTTTCCAGATCAATACGAAATTGTATCCATAACTGCAGTATAAAAACGACCGCTATGAATACCGGCGTGACACCCGATGAAGTGAGAGACTGACAGCTATCGATCATCCGAGTCCTTTAAAATCTTAGTTGACGCCCAGTCTCAGATTTGTCCTCCGACGCTCACAGATGAAGCCTCCATGGATGCTTATGAATGCATTTCTTAGTGAAACTAAGACAAGTCGAAAAAAAAAAACACGCAGAAATTAAGTGAACACCAAGAAACGACTGACAATATAATCGGCGGTGACGGTTTCGAGCTGAGTGGGCTTCGCGCCATCAATGTGCCATCTTTATATGCATTCACAACAATCATTTGCATCAATTTTAAAAAGGCACAGAAGTCCCCATACGGATAGATCCGTCCGCGTGTTATGTCAGCTTTTTCTTATCGTTAGCCCTCTGAATCCGCGCATTCAGTTGATTTTGATACAATCTATTCTTATAATAGATCGATTCTATAGCGTACGAGAGGGTCCATCGCGCTATAGTATGGCTCATGTAACAGCTATATCTGACCAATATAACTGGAACATATGGTGGAATTCACATGTTATGCTGGCAAATCCCATTGAGTGTAACTTTATCAGCCAGCTCACACTCAGGAAGCTTAAAAACCGTGTTTTGCATGAGATGGAAAGATGCAAATCCCACGATTAGGACATATGCGAAGCATGTTTTTTAAATCAATAATTCTATACCAGCAATGGTCAAATCCATGCAAAACCCATGCAGAACCCATGCTTCTCCAAAACCCGATGCAAATTCAATGCAGAAACCACGGACACCCACGATTTTCTCAGTCCAATGCATGAGTTTGCGTGGGTTCTACAAGGGTACACATGGGTTTTGCATGGATCTACCCATGGCTGATATAGAAGGATTGATTAAAAAAACAGTGTTCTGCATGAGCAGACATGTCTTAATCGTGGGATTTGCATCTTTCAATCTCATGCATGACACGGTTTTCAGGGTCGCCTGGGTAACTCCACTGAAATTTTTCAGAATCGTTTTCGGAATCTAGTGTTGCTCCGTCATGTTCATGACAGTACACCATTACATGAGCCAATTCTAGCATCAGACTAGTGGATTTATGAGCTTGATTGCTGCAAAAGAAGCAAAGAAGTAAATTAAAGGAAAAGGCCTAAGCAAGGGAAAAAACCCATAATAAAACTGCTATAAGCACTGGAACAACCATAGCTGCACTTCGGATAAAACCTTTTGCAGGATCGAATAACCTGGCTCTCGCAGGCTTGCCTGACATGAGATCCGCATGAAATTAGTTTCAGTTCTAAGTCCATGCTGTTATCAGTAGAAATTCTATTTTTGCGTCAAAAAAAGTGAAATACACACTATGTGCATGAGTAAAGTGAATTATGCACGGTGTTAAACTCACAAATGGGAGCATGCACGTGGTTAGAATCACGTATGGTCCACGTGAAACATCTCAGATTTTGTTGTGGTAATGTTTTGTAACATCAAGACTTGTTAAAGGCATACCCAGCTAGCGGAAAGCACCCTTATAAGTCCTGTTTTAACATTTGCTCAGGTAGTATGGGGAATAAAAAGCGAAAACTTGTAGAAGAGCACTCAAATTACAACTTTTTCGCGTAGTACGCGAATAGTCCTTTTCTTCCAGAAAAAAGAAGGGTACGACATGGAAACGTGGTCATAGTTAAAAAAAATAAGATCAACAGTTCGTGAAAATATAGTTGGACCACAGGATAAAAAGTTCAGTTCGCTGAACAGGCTGTATTAGTAATTTCTTGGCACATTAGGTCCATACCATTCTGCCTAAACTCAAAATCGGCACTGATAGGTGACTCGAAGTTCAATAGATCATGAACACCTTGTTGGTTGCTTTCAATACGAATATAAACCACATTTAATTTCATAACAGGAAAATATGGTAAGACAATCTGATAACAGGGCTGAACTTTTCGTAGCTAGGATTACAAGAGCAAAACAAACGTACTGTGGTAGATGTCCTGAAGAGAACCTCCTCCACAATATTCCATCACAATCCACAACCGATCTCGACGCAGATAACTGCCATGATATGCGATAATGTTGGGGTGAGAGCATTCTCGAATCATAAGAATCTCCTGTTGGATCACAGCGAAGTTATCTCCTGCTTCCAATTTCACCACTTTCACGGCCGACAACTCTCCGCTCCTGGCAAACAATATTTCAAGAACAATATCAATCCGAATGAAAAGATAAAGCCATGCATACCTTATGTGACGTGCCTTGTAGACCTCACCATACGTACCCGATCCTACCCGTTGAAGGAGCTCATAGTCATCAGCAGGATTTGCACGCTTTATGACGTCAGAACTCATAATTACAGAGCCTGCTGGTGGCCTAATGCAGGAGCACTGCTGAGCTGAGCATCCTTTTCTGAAAGCAGAGTGGGTGTGAAAGCTCTAAGAGCAATCAAGAAAACATAAAAGACGAAGGAAGCTATAGCGGATGTTACCATGGAAAACCAGCAACAATCAAAGAGCAGCATAACGAAATTCTGTGGAACTACTATGCTGATTCATAAGTTCTGCCTCTATTGGCAATTTTGCTTCATAATTGAACGGATTTACAGTAACTCCGTGGCAACGAGAGAAGTATTCGCCAAATATTGCACTTCATTGACCTCACAGCTTTAAAAGGTCGACATCGATCGTAAGAACTCGTATAGTGCTACTTGCATGTGGTCGCAGTTAGTAAAGCTTTTTCCTTTCAGGAAGATGGTTCCAGAGTGATCTGAACAAGAAGCAGTCCGATCAAAAAATGATGCCCGAAGAGATCACTTCAGAGATCTCTGAACAGAATTCGCATTTGGTATGGTCTGTTAGCTCAGAGAGTGCCCATGGAAGGACTTTGTCTGCAATTACGACCGTAGTGGTATAGCCCTTATAAGTGATTGGTTCGATCTATTCTTCACAACGGTGGTATCATCCCTTCCATTTAGATGTTTCACTACTGTTTCCGATCGAACCAGCCGATCTGCTGGCCGATACGCCTGCGGTCGTAATTGCAGACAAAGTCCCCCCATGGGCACTATCGGAGCTAACAGACTATACTATTTTGGCGAACGAAAATCTGAAACTGAAGTAAAATGCGTCGTACATCATTTCTCACCCGTAAACCCTATCAGGTTACCACCTGGCTAGCCCGCAGAAGAACCGCTTTCTGAAAAAAAATTCCGCTTATCGTGACGACTTAGAAACAGCAGTGTAGTAGCTTTTTTAGTCCAAGGTGGCCTCTTTCTGAAGCAATGGAGTCGTAGGTCTGCTTTATGGAAGAGATAAGGTAGTAATGGCGAATATGACGCTGTTTGTTAAGGCAAAGTTTGTCAACTTTTACGCAAAATTATTCAGGGGTAGGGGCATAACTTAAGAATCAACCTAGTGGCATGAGAATGAGACAACTGTGATAATATGAGAGCTAATCCGTCTAACACATTACAAGGAGTAAGACGTGAGTGTAAGCCTCTGCAAGGCTCGCATTCCTCAACTGACGACCAAAAAGTTGAGCTTGTGGTGAGTACTGCACAAAGGAGCAATATTTACAAAGCTAGGCTCAAATTCGTAAAACAGACCAAATTTATAGATGAACACAGCAAATTAGGCAAACTAAAACCCGCACTAAAAATAGGAGGAGTGAATCATTAATTCCGTAAGCGCGGCATAATAACACGACTAATAGCAGCAGTTGCTTGACACAGAATGATACAGAAATGGCGGCTGAGCGGAAAAAGTCAACGAACAAATGCAGCTAAGCTGAACAAATGCAGAAGATTTTGACAAAATCAATGCAGGGGGAAGGACTGCTCTTATATGCGTCGACGGTGACTACGAGTGGCCAACCAGTATCCAAAACATCTCGACAAACAATGCAGAAGCTTAGCGAGTGGCACTATCGACTGATGTAGAATTTCTGGCAAAAAATGAAGAGATGAATGCGTTTGCATGCACACTGCAAGCGGGTGAACTGCAAAAACCCAAGAGATGTATGATGGATATAGAGTGCATCTCAACGCGGACGAGTAGAAGAGAAATTAGAGAAAAAATAAGGTGCGAAAGATTGCGAGACTTGCGGAGGTAAAAGAAAAACGAAACTTGGGGCTTTGCCGTAAACGTTGAAAGTTTATGCATCAGCAGTTAAGAATCGCCGCTTCTGAGGCAGACTATACACATTACGGCTCGACTCCGCACCCTCCTCCCCTACTTTTTAAAGCTAAATAAGAAACAGAAGTAAGTAGTTAAACAATGGATTGTACGTGGAAATATGAAGCGTAATGTTGAATAATTACTATGATGTAAAGATCAGAAGAGCAATGCGTAGCTGACATGAAAAAAATAATGAACAAAATTTCGAGAAGACAAGAAATAAAAAAGACCCCAAAATCAGTCGTCAAAATCCAGCGACCGATCACAGCTTGCAATATGTTAGTTGAAGGGGGCTGCGAATTGCAATACTGAGAACATACTGGGAACATCACATTTACGCAGTCAATGGCGACATCTCAAGTGAAAAGATGATGTCGTTTGTGTACTAAGAGCAATGCCAGGTTCACACAGACCACGTCTGTAAATCAAGGCCTACAGGAGGAGGATTTGAAAGGGGAACGGATGAAAATTTAGTATTAATTGAATTATTGATACCTATTTAATACTTAACTGGACCCACTTCATAAAAAGTATAAAAACTTATAAAGGTGTTCTGCTTATTTGCCCGTTTCGTTCCCTGTCCATATACGGGAAAATAGGCTCAAATTATTTTTTTTATTAAACCAACAAGAACAACTTCAATAGTTGTTAATTTTTCAACCTGGGCGTTTCTGACCGACAGGAAAATGTTTTTAGCCACATTTGGCTGCTGGAACGGGATTTTGATTGACCCAACGTTTCAATTCACAAAAGGAAGAGCAATGAACTGAATAATAAAACGGCAGATAGAAAATACGTATAAAATAGATGAGAATAGATCAACGTAATGGAAACAATAAAGAACAACCTGGAAAACGATTCCACAGAAAAAAAAAAAACGTTTACAAGAAGAACGTGTGGTTTTGAATATTTCTAAAAAATCTCAAAATTCTACTCGTACCTGCCAGGCGGGAGCGAGCTTTCCTGAAGCCTCGACATTTTATAGAGCCGTTTTCAGTTCGAGTGCATGTACAAGCAGCCGATTCGGTTCGACAGTGCGTTTGCCGTGACAGCTCCTCTGCTGGTATTGGGGCATGCAACGCGGTCGGTCAGACGATCAATCCGATGTCTTCGGTAAGTTCTACCGCTTGTTTTCTCTTGCAGTTGTTCATTCTTAGTTCTCATAATAACCATGGAGAAAAACAATCAATAAAATTCAAATCAAACGCCACATTGATGGGAGATCAGTTGTTGGGCCAATCGCGACGCGAGACCCAATGCCAGTGGAGCCGCTGTCACGACAAACGCCCCGTGGAAACGAATCGACTGTACAGGAGAATTTAGTGGTTGATGTGCGTTCAAACGCACTTCCCCATCTGTTTGAATAGGTTAGAAGAGGATGCAGGAAGATCAGAAAAATAAGAACGACAGCAGTGAAATATGTGGATGCGCAGATAACAAACAAACAAACATCCACCCTGCATGTGGCGAGGCATGCGTGAGGGGGTCTCGACCACTGAGCCTCCAGTATAAAGCTGGGCTAAAAACTTAGTCAATGCAAAAATTCGCTGCACACGTTTGCAGACACAAAGCCACGCATCGACCATAATGAAAAATCTCGCATTACGCCAAAGTGCATCTGCAAAAGCGGATAGGACGGTCACTAATCCATAAATCCGCTCGTAAAGCGTAAAATAACAAGCAGAAACATCAATATGAAGAAAAACAGGACAGCGAGAAAGTCGAACGGTCAACTGCATAAGCATTCCTGCTGTGGTAATGAGAAGCGTATTCAGAAAGAATGGGGTTCATAAAAATGCTGAAAGAATAAGGTAATAAAGTCCAGAGTGGTAGGCTATTAAAAATTTAAAAAAAAAACAGTAAACCATGATAAGCAGAATGTCAATGTTGGACTCTTAACTTTTCAATCACATGGAGGAAGATCTCCTTCTGCTGACACCATTTATTCTAGATGTATTGTTGAGATTACCCAGGGTAAAAGCATCGGGAACCATGCTAATGATGGGCGAGTCTACGTGACGTTGACACGTCTACCGTGGGTAATCTCGATGATGAATGCGGCCCCTTTGGCTCACGACTAAGGTGAAGTGAATTCACGTTTATTAGATAGACTAACTGAGCTTTAGATGTTTACCCTGCCAGGGTCTTGTATAGAATTCTTACCAACTTCATAGTGTTCAAAAGGAAAGGCTGCCTACATCTGCTAAATCTGTCTTGGGATCTTTTGGTCAGGCCTGACAAAATGGTGAGGATAACCTAATCCTAAATAGTTGATATTGATATTTATTGCATGTGCGTACACATGTGATTATAAAACGAAGAGAAAGACATGTCAAAACAGATCCTACGAAAACAACCGTAAATCAACAACCGTACTATTGAGAGGACAATGAAAAAAGTGAAAATGAGATAAAACAGAAATAAAACCACTGGATTAGGACTTCACAAATCTGTCAACTAGTTTTGAAAATGAGTGGAGGATTGAGGGTGGAGAAGATTTGACAAAACAGAAATAAGAAATAGCTTTCGGTAAATAGACTGTGGTGACCGAAATCCTCAAAACTCTGAACAGGCCGGAACGCAGCGGTATCCATTTCGATATTGTTTAAATGTGTGGATTTTACAACAATGAAAAGAGAAAGAAAACGTCTAGTGCACATCAGTTTTACATTTTCATCCTATATGTATGGATTCACCAGGTCATTTAGCAATGCATCTTTCCAGAATGCTGATATACCAAATATGGGATGCTGCTCAGATGTTCAACACTGACGCTTATCTTATGGAAATCAACAAACCAGATGGGAAGAGAGATAAGGACTCTGACAAAAATAACACAAGCGTGATTAGTCACAAACTCGACGCTGTCGTCATGCAGGCTGTTCTCTGGCTGTAGCAACAAATGGAAGAGGAATTTTACCGAAAATAGCAATCAGCGGAACGAAGGAGTGGTCAGAATTTGAGAAAAGATGACAGATTCCACATCTGCCACAAATTTACGCGACTGGCAGTCGACGACGCTCGAAAAACACCACGAATCCGAAGCAGCTGTGGGGAAGAGATCATGTTATGAGATGCATCAGAGCAGAATCATATGACTGCGATAAAGTACGAGACCCAGCAGCCGCAAGCCGGGCAGCCGACAGCCCACCGTGAGTTCTTTGGACCGATTTTGGCTACTCCGCCCCGAGCCGGCCCGTGCAGCGCCGGCGAACGAACTCGTCCGCGACGCGCGACGCCGCGCGCGCGGCACGCGCTGTCGTGGCTGTCGGGTTTTTATCACTGCCGCATCAGTTCTGTTTTCTTGTTTTGTGATTCTGATTCTCACTAGGGATACTCCGTGGAACAGTTGCTTGGAACTGATTGTACTCTTCACGTTTAAATGCTTTTCAAGCAGATAGTGCTGTCGAACTAACCTGATTTTTGGAATTAACTTTCACTTCAAGCGATGAATAAAGCAATCACTTCTCAATTTCGTGATGATAAATGCTAGTAAGGCATAGAAAATGCAATTTTCCATCTTTTTCCAACGTTGCCCTCACTCGCGCTGTCACTTCTGCAACTACGGACTTGCGCCATTATCGTAGCCGCTATTTATGGTTGCTACCTGAAATTTCACGAATTTTTCGCGTTGTCTCGATGCAGCGGACATGGAAACACATTTTGTTCGCACAGATGTCGCAGCGCAAAAATCAGGAACACTTGCAAATTGCTGGAAATTCGCTCCTCCTTCCTGTTCTGCACTGTACATATATCGTCACGTGAAATTTGACATGCTGCAACCTTAAATTACGCCGTAGTAGGCAACGGGGAGAAGTTGTTCGCGAGCTGATGTTGCATCGTTCCTATGAACTGTGGACACTATCCGCGAGTGGGAGAAAAGGTGTTTCTGTAGGGATCCCTTTAAATCTCAGTTGACACCTCCGCCCAGGTTCGATGTTCCCACCATAGATGTCTTCACACATTCCGTCGAACACCGAAAATCCTGCTGTAACTCCCATCCTAATTTCCAGTTTCACACATAAGTCCCCTCCGCGGCTCGGGCCCACACCTCCTACGGAAACTTTTCAGCTTTTCCTTTTCTTTGCTAAGAATCCCAAGAAGAAGTTGTCTGATCGCATCTGAAAGTTGCTCGACCCAAGGCCTGTTAACAACTCACTTTCGCCTATTCTTGCATACAAGTTGGAGGCCGAAAGCTTGTCGATAACTTGCAATGTAGTGGGCTGCCGGTTTTGCGAGTTGTCGACAAACTTCGGACCGACAACTCACCGACAAGAAGAGGTGAAAGCATGTTGTCAAGAAGCTTGGGGGCCGAGCAAGAATCAGATGCGATCGGACAACTTGTTCCAGGGGTTCTGAGCCTGCGTCGGTGACTCCCTTTCCTGTCGAGAACAGTATTTGTCTCAGAAATGTGGCTGATACTGTGTTTTACTCAGCTCAGTCTTTGTGACTGGTGTGTTATACAAAATAAATTACTGAGAAAGCTTTCCATAGGTATGACTGCAAAACTTTTATCTTTCCTGCACTTCGTACCCGGTCATAGCCAGTTCTCCCCGTCCGATCCGAGAATGGGCGGAGAGTGCCTTCAGAGATTTTTGTGACAATCCCGCAAGCATCCGGGCTTCTACTCTGCATGGGGGTGTGGAGCGTAATACCTAGGAACCGCTGTGAGACTGAGCTCTGTGAATGGTCAATTCTCCTAAATGCCAATCGCAGAGCCCGTCCGCGCCGCCCTATCTAGCTATAACGCCCTACGCTCTGCATGGAAACCGGAACCATATTCCTCAATAAGTATGTATATCGGCAGCTTGAAAAGGCGTTTGTTAAGACGAATTGCTCACCTATTCATGTCCTGGTTAATAGCAGCAGAACTGACTGAAATCAGTTGGACCCCCGAGGAATAAAATCAAGTCGGAACAGCACTGTTTTCTTCCAAAGGCGTTGAATGTTACCCCATTGTGGTTCTCACTGCTTCACAATGTCGATTTTGTCGGCATTGTGAAGCAGTGGGAATCACAATGAAGAGAATATTCATATTTCGCACACGTGTTTGTACCGAAATAGATGACATGTTTTCAATTCGGTGACCACAGATACAAAGTTTGGATAGGGCCTCAGGAGTGGCTTTAGGGTAATTTGTCCGTATAGGGATAGAGGCGAAACGGCTCACTGAAAATCTCACCTATTCTATCTCTTCAATTTCACTATTCAATCTATTATGATGCCATTTTTGCAACAAACCATAAGGAAGTGATTTTTTCTAGAGATATATCATAGTTATGCCGTAAGAAAGGATAACATGCACCTATTTGCAGTGCCGGCCAAAATTATATAGCCTTTTCAACTTTCCGCCATAACCTCTGTCAACGCAAAGCTCGGCTTGACGTGAAACCTTAAAGATCAAATTCTTAACTTCAACGAATTTTGAGTCTCTGCAACTATCATAAAAATTTGAACTTCAAGGCTTCACGTTAAGTAAAGATTTACGTTAAATAAAGTTATGTAGGAAAGTTGAAAATGCTATATAATTTTGGCCGGTACTGTATATTAACAAATTTGCTGTAACTACGTACATACTTGCCCCTTATTGAATTGTTCATTCTATTATTTAATTTTTATTTGTTGTTTATTTTCTAATTCCTTACTTTTACTACTGGGTTGTCCCGCAAATAATGGCCGTTTTGCAGCTGCAATTCCCATGGTGCATAACTCGGCGCAAACTTGAGATACTTCCTTGAAATAAAATAAATCATGGTCAGCAACTCCAGTAGATTTTTATGGGTATCTAACAGAAACGAAAATCAAGAACACTGAAGTAAAAAAATGGGCAGGGTGAAACTCAGTGTAGGGGAAAGAAAGAGTCTGAGGATATAGGATCTTAAAAATCGTAATTCACTTCATCACAGAATTAAAAAAATGACATTGGTCAGAAATTTAGATAGCATAGGATTTGTGCTTCGAAACCATACATTAATTGTCTACCTAGCTTCTAAATCAGTGGAGGTGGAGTTGAGAACTTCTAAATCTTCACTACTAAGTTGTGGCCATTATTTTTGGGACAGCCTGATATTATTCCGTTGCATTTCAAATTTAGAATTAGTTTTTTCTCTACTCAAATTTCAAATCGGGTCATACGGCTCCCATAGGCGGGAACACCAGTTATTAATCTAGTGCCCTCCCTGAGCTTCTGGCTGTGTAAGGCACTGCAAGGTACTGATTAATTCGCTGTAGAATTTGCAGGATAACTCTCACAAAGCGCATGAGTGAAAGAATTACCCTTCCAATTCGTACCAATATGCTCAGCGTCTCCACAGAGTTTGTTTTTTTTTTCAAAAATACAAATTCGCCGAATAAAGTTAATCCACACCGTGTTAGGGCTCTGGCTTTTCCAGTGAGGGAAAAACCAAGAGGCGCATGCATAGTTAAGATTACCTAGGGTAAGCGTGTTAACGCTACATAAATTTACCCATCGTTAGCAGAGGCCTCAACTTTTGTTTACCCTGGGTAATCTCAATGATGCATCAGAGCCCAGCACTCTAGCGAGAATACCAACTGCTCTGGCTTTAGCGTTGCGTATCATACACTCAGATGAATACATATGTGTAATAATCTTGCAAATAGGTCTTCCAAAGTGATGGTTATCCGTGGAAATCGGGATCGAAAAGTGAAGGTGGTCAGCCCCAGTAGGCGTCAACCGGGGGGGGGGAGTATCAAAGCTGAGCCTATGATAAGTTAGAGGAGACAGAGAACTGTGTCAGAATATGCAAAACTGGTAAGGCGTCAGGAAAATAAGCACAGAAATGTAGTCCACAGTTCTTCGTTTTCTCCCAGGAATTTTCAGGAAAATTCTGACGCGCTCTGCCGTGCTGCGACATGATCGGTAATCAGTAGCACTTGCTGAGTTCGAAAATATGTGAATATTTGGCACAGGTCCTCTGAGTAGCTCACAGTTGGCGTGGGAAAATCCGCAAAATTAGGTGCACGGCAGGGTTGGGTCCTCGTCTCGGCCTGCCACGCGCCAGATATTCACTTTTTCTCGAATGCGCGGTTGTCTGTTTTTAGGAGAAGGTTCCCTCTATCGAATCATGTACAACACATCTATGGTGGATCACTGCTTTTACCTGCCAAAGAGCCCAAACATCGGGTATTTT
>JARK01001547.1:90350-131217 GCA_000688135.1 Ancylostoma ceylanicum
GCCCCTCTCCGCTCCCTCCTCCCAAGTGATGGTCCTCCCTTACCTCGGCAAAAAGTGATGGTAGGTGGAGTACGATACTCAGGGTATTCCACCTATGGATGAATATCTAATTATCTCCGAACAGAGACGCTGTGTTTACGATGAGCCGTCTCAACTAATTTCCTGCTTATTCACAATTGTAATGTGAAATCGATGAATGTAGCATGTTTGGATCATTCATTCCTGGAGGCTGCGTCATTCTTCTTTTGAAGTGAATGTGGTAGCGGAGCATGAAACACCGAAGCGAAAACAGTAGCTGAGCGAAATAGCGGAGACTGTACGGTGGAAACGTTGTTGGAGAGCATAATTTCAAAGGGGCTAGCACTTGTTTTTAGCTAGAATTCATTATATTTTCTGACATACTCCCAGAAATGAAAGAATCGCCTCTCCGCTTTGCCATAGCGATGGGTAATTTGTAGTTCTCCACCTTGCTGGTTAGAAGTTCATCCAATACTCAACTGAACTTATCAGAGTTTGCTGTTAGTTTATACTGGATGCAAGCGTGAGTCGCGCGTTAGACGCACGCATTTATTTGCTGAAAATTCTCCATGAAAACCGCTTAACTTGGCTCGAACACCCACTAATAATGAAGATACCACGTGCTCGCAACGATTAGCAGCAAAACCGCAAACTCCTGCGTCTCACCTGCGTTCATGCTGCGTCAGAAGTACCTATCTCTTGATTTATCCTCCATAATAGGGGTAGTTCATGCTAGGTGCGTGCTTTAGTCGCGCTTCAGACTCATGCATCTATTTGCGAGAAAAAATTTCCGTGAAAACCGGTACACCATCAATGAAAAGAACGCGCAGCCGCCATAAGGCCGCAAACATCAGGCTGCTCCAGCTTCTCGCTGTATGCTATTTTGTGCTAGATGTCCAAAGCGACTACTAGTTGCCTTCTGTGAGTCGCAAATGCCGCAAGCGTTCAAGCACTAATGCGGTTGGATTGCGAGACTCAATTTCCGATTTACTGATGATCTAGTGCTCGTAGACGCATCAGACTCACTGAAGGAGGGTAAGCGGTCATGCTGAGGGAAGTTGCTGCCCTTAAAAGCATCGGGCGAAATAAAACTAGCACATACTCGGTTGAAAACGGCCACACCGGTTCCCTACAAATAAATGGAGGTACTATAGTTTTTCGAGTTCCCAAGACACCATCGTTCTCCTCGCCTGCTAATCCTTTTTCCATACTTAATCTCACAAAGTCAACACTTGCTCTATCTCCTTGCACAAGTGAACACAGATTTTGCAAAACCATGAGTGGAATTCCCAGGGGGTACATATTTCACTGCATCCCGGAGCAATGTTAACGCTCAGAGCAAAATTTCGAGCATCTCAGATGTGCGAGACTATGCGGGAGCTTGAACCGGAATGTGGGGTGTGGGAGAAGGCCTGTTCGCTTTATATGCTTCACAAAAACCCTCGGGAGTTGTCTGAGGCAAATGCTCACAAACCTCATCCTAAAATGCACCCGTTCTGAGTCGGGTGAAATTCGGCACTTTCGCACAGCGACACACTGTTTGTTAAATTTTTTCAATATGTTGCGAGAAAATTGGTTACATCTCACAATCAGCTAGCAAAGGATGCTAAATATCCATAGGTATGTAACTTTAACTGTATCCTTACGTAGATGACAACTTTTATGGGTACACCCAGTAATCCTGTTGCATCTCGTGCTCTTTCTGCTCTCAGGGAAGAATAATTTTGCTCTTTTTGGTTTGTCTTTCTACACGTTATAGCCGCTGTCATGGGTAAGTTCTATGATTCTAGATTTTCTGTTAATTATGAACTAGATTTTTTCGGAGATGCTTTCCCACGCACTATTTGTTTTCCACTTCTCAGAAAATTTTCCTGCCACACAGAATTTACCACTAACAGTGCTCAAACAGTTTTTATTGAAGCAGTATATGATTCCACATTTTTCCATTTTTGTTCCTCTTCCCGACGTCGTGATGAATGCCATTGTCCCATCATCAGCGATTCTTTATAAACTTTGCTACCATTGCGAAACTCCATAAAAGCTACACCTGTTCAAATATCCACGAGCATTTCCTTTGTATCACATTTTCTCTGGCTCTCCCCACATCGCTCCAAATCGGCAGCGCTTTTGCGCCGGGACTTGAGTGGTCCATGTGAGCAAGTGCCATAAGGCCATTAGTCGAAGGTAACCAACCGTAATATTCGCTGGATATTTACAACGATCGTAACCTTGGACAACAAGGCGCGAACTTTTATCTCCGCTCGTCACGTCATGGTGGTCAGGCGTTCGGCGTTATGTTCATACGAGGCGCAGGGATGGATTCTTATTTGCTAACTGGGAAATGGGTTACTCTTTGTCCATAGCTATTCAGTTTAACGGGTGATTTCCTTATGACGATTCTTCGAATTTGGGGACCCTGTTGTAGAACTGATTTCTATGTAGAAATTTAAGCTTTCAGTGAGAATAACAAGCGAAGTGCATGAGGCTTCTCTTGCAACCAACGTGCTGTAAGAAAAAAAAACGAGGGAAGGTGATCGTGGTTCAGCATGATATCTGCACTCTTTCACGATCTATGTGGTCTTTTTTCGGATAGCCTAAGAAATTCAGAAATAAAAAGTGCAGCTGTAGACATTCCTGTTCCTTTACAACAATTCAACACAAAAGATCGTTGATCTTTTGCATGTGATATGCATGCAGCAGAACAATTTATACTACATTCATCAACATTGACATCATTTCGAAAATATTACAACATGGAAACAAATGCCATGATTTCATGCGATCCAGCCCGCGGAGTATATCTTGAGTTGATATTGTTTATTTATTTGAACCAGGGAATACCACGCTAAATACAAAATACAGCAAAAAAAACCATGAACACAACGTGGAAAAAAAAACTACTCAAACCCGTGGAAAGCAAGATCTGTAGAAGAACGGCAACAATTCATAAGAATTCAGGGACGACAAA
Organism: Ancylostoma ceylanicum; assembly: GCA_000688135.1. Classification (NCBI taxonomy): domain Eukaryota; kingdom Metazoa; phylum Nematoda; class Chromadorea; order Rhabditida; family Ancylostomatidae; genus Ancylostoma; species Ancylostoma ceylanicum. The sequence continues at coordinate 93,337 of JARK01001547.1, forward strand.
CTAATGAGCTATTTCTTCTCTACAAGTCTTTTGCATTGGACTAGGGAGCATGGCAGCTAGTGTGTTGATCGAATAAGGTATTATGTAGATACATTCGACATTCAAGTAGTCGATTTCGAATAAGTCGACAAATTAAAATATTTAGGAAAGGGAGAGCCCTACGCACACCTTTGGTGAACGAAATCAAGGGCTGTGAAGCTTTGGGCTTTTGAAATGTTCGATTTTTGAGTGGATTTTTGAATTGTTATTCAAAGTAATTAAATCTATTCGATTTTTATTCGGTCATCACTCTAATGGCAGCATACATTTCTCAGAAAATTTTGAAAAAAAAAAACTATGGCAGGCTTCGGTGGCATTGTTCAGGACCCTAAATGAGCGGATCACTGGCCCAGTGTTTCTCACCTGCTCGGTTGGACAACGCCATAGGCTTGAATTTTGCCACTTTGGTTAAGCTCCAGCACAAGTCCTGGAGTTAGTGAACTAGAACACCTCTGAAAAATAAAACTTTTAAAGGCAAAATCTGTCTTGGGTGCTGCCATTAAATTGCTAGATCATTCCTATTGAATACTAATCCATTAGTTATTCAAAAAGTTACGTGAGTCTCTTACACAAGTGATGCAGCCTTTCACTTGAGGTAATGGTGATTACCATCACTCAACAGTTGTAAATGTTAGCAAAAGAGTAAGAAAGACTGGCCAGCTGTCAAGGCTCAGTTTTCTAAGAATATTGAGTTTCAGCGAGTTGCATGCAGGGTAAAGCACGAGGTGCGATTCGGCGATTTCAAATACGTACCCCCCTTTTGGTTCTTACGAACTCAGCCATGCCCACCTAGCTAGGTCCCGCCCCTTACCTGGTAAATAACCCCTATCGAGGCCGTGGATGGGTCACTGCCATCGACGCTCACTGTGCGGGGTGCGGCAAAAGTCTTTGAACAAGCATATTCGATCTTCAAAACATAAAGAAGAGAAAATTGGAAAAACCGATGGATTCTTGTGCGTTAGTAATTCACTTGTCTCGTCAATATGAACAATATTAATATTAATATTTTTCTTTATTCCAAAATTTCCTTCACTGGACGCGATCCAGACTTAGGAAAAGGTAGATGAGGCTTTGGCTCGCGCGCACATTGGGTCAACTTCATCTTGAGTCTCGAAGTTTCGGAAGACAGTCTGAAGTCCTGTATGACATTACAGGGGACGTCAATCACGATTGCCACTCCAGCAGCCACAACATCCACGCCGCGCGGGCGAGCGCTGTAAATGTTGGGTGTTGCCTCGCCCATGCCGCGTGAATGTTGCGGCCGCGGGAGTGATTATCGTGGTTGACGTTCCCTATAAGAAGGCCATAGCCCACATAATTCAGAAAGCATCTCGGAATTTCCCGGAATGATGAAGGAAATCGATAATCGTTTATTTATCTCCACCATGGCAGTAGAGAAATATACTCACTTGGTGAGGCAATTTCGTCATCCTGTGATTGCAAATTAGCGCGTGTGTACTAAGAAAGAGCATTTTTTTCATTTCTTCTTCATTTCTAACGTGCAACCAGAAGTTGCACTGAGGAAATGGTTTTAACACGAGTTCAATCGAAGGCACGCGAGAATCAAGCGATCAGAGTACACGCTATCGATTTTTCTCGTCGTCAAGGTTCTCTCGCGACGGGCACACTATCTTACACTCTGCTCCCTCTCGCAGTCCCCACGCTGGACGCGCATCCCTCATACCCTCTCGATTACTGTAGACTCCACCACAGGGACGGTGCGATATGGGTGCGATACACGCACCTTCTCCGCACCCCTCCTGTGGTGGAACCCACAGTAATCTCGCGCGCGCTGGAGCGCGCGTTAGCGCGGGGGCACGAAATAGTTCCCGAAGGGAATTAATTGTTTTAAGCGGTCATCTTTGAAGGACAGCCATGCTCTAGTCATTTGAAACGGGTCAGAGGAGCGGATCGAGTAGAAGGTACGCTAGGGGTACTTCTTCTGGAGAATTTACAGAGTAGTTCATGCTGTTATCTTCACTCTTGTAGTAGAGATTATCTTTACGCCCGTACAGCCATGAGTGTGCAAACACTTTCGAAGGCTCCCATTTCGTGCAACCGATTGAAATTCTGGATGTATGCGTGTTTAATGTGGATGCGAAAGTGGGTTCGGATTCTGGGCTCCAATACCAACAAGCAGAACACAATTTCGCTAGTCTGTCCCATATTTGAGGTACTGACCGAGTGAAACTTCCAAGGATCGAGTATAGCGACCTCCATTTTCTAAGCACTTCAATTCTCGACTTATTTCTTGCGAGAACCTTCTTCTCACAAATATTGTCCACTATTTTCTACACACCGATGGGGTGTCTGTTCCAGCCTTCGAATCGTAAATCTCGCTGTTTTGAGTACGATCTCCTATAATACTGGGTACTTGAATACTGGATTCTCTCGCCGGTCCCCGCACGTCCCCCCCCCCTTTGCTTTTCTATTTTTCTCCTCTTGATACGTAGGGGTGGTTTGAAATATCGCACCTGTGCTTTACCCTGGTTGCATGTAGATGTCAAGAAATCACTGGGAGTCCCAAAAAAGCAACATTTCTTTAATTTCACGTGAGCTTGACGAGCACATTTTTATTTGTTTTGCGTGAGCTTTCTTGTCGATTGAGGGATATTTCATTGAGTAACATTGCGAAGGATCACATGAGTAAACCAAAGGTACCTTCATTTAGATCAACAGTCCTAATAATATTCGTTGGTCAGGTGAGGTAACAAATCCTGAAATGGAATGACATCACTATAAAATAGCGAATTAACCTATGGAAACCGTGCAAGCCACGTCTTGCCTCCATTGTGAGAGGAGGAAAGAAAGCATTCTGAATAATAAAACATTCTCTCATATGAATTTGGCATTAGTTTATCGACACCGAAGGCAACTAGTGCAACTCGTAGCTGTTTCTACCCAAAGCGCCACAAGGTCACAACTTTTTAAATATTTTTCTCACGTCTACATGTTGACAAAAAATGAACATGCACTTCTGACAGAGCAATTCGTAGCTGTTCATACTCGAAGGAGACACCGTCGGTTGAAATTCGGAAAAATGTTTTAAAAGGACTGAAATTGCGTTTATGGAAGAATTGTTAAAAATAAACATTCAAAAATGCCGGCAAAGCGTTTTTTTTTCACAAGGTCTCGTCTCCACAGAAATTTTTAAAATTTCCAGAAAGTCCAAACAATTCACAATTCATTAAATTTACACTTCTTCTGCACTTAATGGTCGATCTAAGCAAATGAGAGGAAAACCAGCCCGGAATCAGCACGTCACTCTACCCGCCGTCCATCATATGTTGAAGCGGTCCGGTTAGTACCACACCCACAGCCAGTCACGTACTTTTGTGACAATTTGTGACCAGATTTCTGTACGCATAGAAACTAGTGCAGTGCAGCTGAATGTGTTATATGTGTAGGGGCTGAATAATGGAGCATTTGAACTAAGTAACGCTTTTAGGTTGAACCCATAAGTTCCTCCACATGTTGTTAGAGACAAGAAGGAACTCTTTGTTAAATTTTGATGTAACTCAAACCACTTAATACGGTATAAAATTGAATTTCATGGATATTTCCATGATCTGTGACTCGCAGTTGTCTCCGTTCTGGTTCTTTCCCTCCCATAGGAGTCTGGAAAGCCAGGGTCATTGCAGCTATAGGACAGACCAGGTTTCCGAACCCACTCGTCGCGTCGCATCGTATGTTTGCTAATTCTACACGTGAGGACGAATGAAAACCGAATTAATTTAATAATTAATTTAAAAACATAATTAATTTGAATTTAATATGGAAGCAATTTGAATATTCATATCTTCGAAAATGAGGAAGCCCTACGGTTTTCCTCGCCTTTCATGCAGCATTATGCTAATCTCTAATGTCGGAACATTCGAATTTTGCATTTATTCGAAATCGAATATTCTGGCTTTTGACGATCGAATACTTGGAATGAATCGAAAATTCAAATGTTCTTATATCCGAGACCAATATTGAATTATATGAAAGATAAGGAAAGCCGTAGAGTTTCCTCGTTTTCGAACAACTGGCTGTTCGAATTGCTTCCTAAATTGCTTATTTAATTAACCAAAATTATTCGATTCTTATTCGATCCCAAGTGTAGTTAGTACCCAGTGGCGGACGGAGAAAGTGGGCGGGAGGGAGTTTGGGAAAAAATTGAGGTTTCCGCCGTTTTGGGGACTCGGACAGGAAATAAAATTAATAAAAAACATTATTTGTAATTAAAATAATTAATAAAAATTATTCAACAAATAATGATAGAATAAACAATTAAAAACAAACACGAAGTTTTATTCCTTTTGTAAATTAATTTCGAAAACTCGGCGACTCATTCTCCCCCCCCCCTCCTCACCTGCGTCCGCCATTGTTGATACTCTAGCTGTCTGCGCATCTGCACTTTCCTTTGACATTATCGTTTCCATTCTCGATCGATTGATACATTACTTTCCTGGTTTAAAATTACAGAAAAGTCGTTATTCCAGGTAACTTATTTCGTCTGGAATTTTTTTAGATTGCAAGTATTGTGCGAATCCAATAACCGCGGTGGTCCTAAATGTCCTGGACTGGGCTGTGTGTAATTTTCGTAAATAGCAAACTCCTCTTTTACTTGCGTACCTAGGATGAGTGGATCATCCGTAGCCGGTTGTCCGCCTAGCCTTTATCCGTGTGTTTTGGGCTATTCGTCATCCGGGCCTCCAAAACCGGATAACAGCCCGGATAAAGCAGAGATTGCTTGTTTCAATTTGCACTTTTTCTATGAAAAACAGCCGTTATTCACAGAAAACATATTGTGCCACGTATGACAGCGCCTTCTTTGTCTCTGGTTCCATCGGTGGTTTAGATTCTCGGAGTAAAGTATGAGAAGGTTTTACGGACCTTTAGTTTTTGCTATACACCTGGAAGAGAACATACTTTTTGGTATTTTCTGGGTTGTATTGGTGAGTGGTGTTCTGTGAGACAAACACTTAGCCGTTAACCAGTAACCATAATCCGGTCATGTTTGGCCTATCCGTTATCCGGGTCTTGGCAAATTTCGTATCCGCTCACTCTAGTGTACACATTGTCAAGAAATTATTAACGGAACTACTGATAAAATAATTAAAGAGTCTTCAGCATATCCGTCCGTCCACTACAAGGGGTGACTTAAATAAAATTTCATTTCCTAGAGCTGTTACATCCACAAGACAACATTTTTCTTTGCTAACGGCGCAGTAACTCAATATTTGAATCTCAGCAAAAGGTATTGCATTTCCGTTAAAGTTAAACGTTTCGAAAAAGAGATTCTTAAAGTCTTCAAATGTTTCCAGTAGTTTTCAGCAGAAGGTGTTGTTTCATTTCCATGTTATTGTTGCCAGTATTTGTGTTGTATTTGCTTAAGTGAGCTTATTTATTCCCACATGATCTATCCATGTATTAATAAATAAATATTTTCTAAAAAAGAACTAATCCTTTCCTTATTGTCATTTTGTCGATGTGCATTTGCCCATATGATGTGATGGGCGTGGAACGTTCCATCAATCTTCGGCATGCACGAAATCTTTCCATCGCTGATTGTAATAACTGTATCACGGGACCATTCATCGACCGCGACCACATATGATAGGCATTCCACAGAAGGTTTCTATCCTGGCTGCCTTCCTCGTTGCTTCTGACCTAGTGTGCGTTTTTGATATGAACTATGCACCGCATATGATTCAAGGGGTGCACTGACCGCTAGTTTTTCTCGCAGACTTTGTGATTCCTAGGGACAAACTAAGAAATACAAACAAGTTACTGCCCTATAATTAGTTTAATGTAATTGCCCGTATTATAGGATTTTCTAGATCTACACTTAGTGATGGTCACCCCTATCGGAATAATTTTATTTTAAAAAGCTATTCTATAGTTACATAACTCTTCTGCCTAGTCGTGGAACTCTTTTCGAACTCATCGAATATTACTAGCTTTCAAAATGTCAATGATGTTCAAATACCTTAAAAAACCCTCCTCCTCTCTGAAAAAAAAATCCTGCCCTGTTGATAAGACAAAAAAACCCGTTCAATCCCGTATTGTATGTATGTAAATACATTCTCGTTATTTGTATCGATTAATTCAAGCATTTTCTTCAGAACAACAACTATGGCTGGGAAGGATTTCGGCAATGTGGAGAGGTTGCTGATGGATTACATGAGCGTTGATTCTACGACAGAAAATGAAGGTGAGGATGTCTCCTATCCATGTGGACTTGAAAGTGCTCAGATGAGCAAGCGAACAGGCTGGTAGGAGCTTCCTCATTTTTTGAATGTCTCATGCAATTCTAAAAGTTTTTTTTTCAGTCTTGTAGCAGTAGATACAGTAGTAGTTCCGGTACAATTGATCGCCCGTTTTTCGTAGTGCCTTTTTGAAGATTTCAAATTTCCATGCGGAGTAGAGTAGGCCTGAGTCTCGAGTGCCGCAGAAACCTATTAAAACAATTGATGGTGTTCTCAACCATTAAATGATAACACCAGAGAAACCAGAATATGCTAAAATGTTTCGTTTCCCCAGTCCTGGGCCAGATGTGACCTTAGCGCTGCGGCACTGTCCTGGTGTAACATCGGAAAACGACTCCCCTCCCCCCCCCATTGAACTTTTACTTCAAAGCAAAGCCTCCTTCTTTAAAAGAAAAATGCGTGATGTTACTGTATTTTTGGCAACCCTGTAAATAATTAGTAGTACTGTCGCACGGAGGAGGACTGAGAAAGTGAGCGGAAGCGGAGACGTGGGAAAAAAGTAGGGTCCTCGCCAGCTTGGGACCCGCATGAAAAAAAATAACAAAAATAACGATAAAATAATTAAAATATTAATCCCAATATTAAGATTTTGACAGTTATTATTGAAAAAATAATAGTGGGACTTTGCAAATAATACGTAAGTCAGTACAGACTTTCTATTCATTTATGAAGGGTTTTTGAAAATTCAGCAACACTTTGGCAGTGGCGGACGAAGAAGGTAGGGGGGGGGGGGCGTGGGAAAAATTGGGATTCCCGCCGTTTTGGGGACTCCGGGCAAGAAATAAAATTAATAACAATATTAATTATAACATCAAATGGTTAGTATAAATTATTCAAAAATAAAAACAAAAATAAACGACCGAGGATCCGCTTATACATGGTTTTTACTTATTTTGTAAAATAACTTCGAAAATACGTCCGCCCCTGTTATTGGATGTTATCAATATCACTATTGCAATTATTATTAAATTTATTGTCTCATTTATTTATTTATTTATTATCTAATCTTCCGAAGCAAACGGAATTATTATAGGAGCTTTTGGTGAATTGGTAAAGGCTGGACTCGAGCATAATGGATGGATTGTTGAAAAGCAGGAGCTGGATGGTAATCCCTCGAGGTTCAATCTGCTCGCCACGCGCAGACCTCTTGAGGAATTTTGTAAGTTTTTTTTATTATTAGCTCAGCCAATGTTCTCTGGAACCAAATTCAGAATCTATTGTTTTGAACTTTCCACGAATGTGGGAGTTTGAATATTTAGCGCCCCGGGTGGTGTTCAACACCCACCTCGACACCGTTCCTCCCTTTATTCCTCCAACAGAGGATGCGGAGAAGATCTATGGTCGTGGCTCGTGCGACGCGAAGGGTATGGTACATACATACATACATTTACTACGCCACCCAAAGGGTTAAACGTAAGTCCAACATGAACCCCTTTGAGGACAAATGGCATGCATGGTATCCGCTGCTCAAACTCTAGTTGATTCGCATCCTGAAGTCGCCGAGCAGATTGCTCTTCTATTTGTCGTCGGCGAAGAGGTGGACCATGTTGGGATGCAGGTGAGACCATCGGGTATGGAAGATTTTTCCCGTTGGAAACATTTTCTTCTTATTTGATCCCAGATTTCGGGGGTAGCTCCAGGAGAATATTCGTATGTAATTCCGAAATGCTCAATATAGTTTGTTGGCAAGGGGCGATGCTGGTGTTAATCATTTATGGGCCATTTCGGTACATTATTCACCACCGCCGAACCTGGTGATGCTTATTCATCGCTGCATGCCTAGATTCCAAAGGAAGTATTCAAATTTTGAAGTATAGCAAATTTTGCAAATTATCCTATAAAACGGCCTGAGGCCTGACTTTTTAGCAAACCTTAACCTCCTTAGCCAATATTCATGAAATTTCGGGTGGATTTTGAGTAAACTTTCGTCATTCATTCGGACCTCTGATAACTCCTCACCTCCCTCGATGTAGTCCACCAATTGCAATAACAGAAATCGGCTCACAGGCAGTCTCAGCGATTGCCTGGTTCAGAGTTCAGAGCTCACTGGCTCCGTCGGAAGCTTTAACGCCAAATGATCTGAAAGTCAATATTAATTGGAAGCGAGAAATGAGAATCACGCAAACATTGGAAGCGGACGATCTGCTATGTTGTTTACTCTCACTGATCAAAAATTGATGAGTCTGTCGAGTAAAGACAGGTAGATTTCCAGAATTGCCATCCCGATTACCCATTATTCAGAATTTCAAATTTTTTTAAACACAGAAAACCATATTTTATATTCAAACGGTTCTTCGTTGAGCACGCTTTTAAGCTATTCGGAGAGACAGAGAATCTTTGAATTATCTGTGATGAAGCTTTGCCTATTTATCAAGCCTATAAAAGTCAGGCGAGGGTTACTGTGTAGTCTGTTTCACTGATTATGATGGTTGGAGAGACGTTAGAAAGAAGAAGAGTGCGTTAAAGTGAGCATAAAACCGGGAAAATCGGATGAAAGTGGGCGTGACTTAGCTACAAATCTTAAAAAATGCAAAAATTCCTAGTATGTCTGTACATCCTTGTCGAAAGTATAGACGAATTGCGAGTGCGATTTCAAAACGTTGCGGCTGCAGAATCGCGGCGAGGCCTACTTGACACTATCACTTGGAGCATGCTCTCTCCGTATCCGTCGTTCGGGTCCCACCGCGATTCTGCAGTCACGGAATCCTTCTGGGTGTACGGCTGTACAGTCCTTCTCGAAAAGATAGACGGATTGCGCGACTGCACCATCGCGGCGGGACCTGAACGAGGAGAGAGCATGCTTCAAGTGAGAGGGTCGAGTAGGTCCCACCGCGATTGTGCAGTCGCAACACTAAGAAACCGCACCCGCAATCCGTCTATCTTGTTGAGAAGGACTCTATGTAGAGGATGCTGGATCCACCAAAAAATGGGAGAACCTTTTTTTTCAGATTTTAGGGTTTTTTTTCTTTTTGAAAGAATTCGCTCTTCTGGGGGCCTCAAATGTATGTATGGGTGTATGCATGTGTGTAGAGATTTGAAAATGGCCAGAGTCGGGGCAAATCGACACAGAAGGGGGCGTGGCTTAGATCTCACTTTTCAAGAATCGTCATTTTCTGCGATTTCTTCATAAAATGTGTGTATGTTCGTGTTTGTGTATATACATATGTACGTGTAAACGTGTTCTTGCTGATTTTGTAAGCTCATTCTAGGCATACTCATCCCTGTGTAGCTTACTTCTATCGTAAAAAGTCCACAAATATCATATCAAAACTTGTTACCTTTATTGGAACATTTACGAGGTGTTTTTCAACGACTTTTACGAGCCACTGTTTGACCTTGGTATGACAGTCTGCACTTTCTCACCATTGATTTTGTGATTTTATGCAGTTCTGATAATAGCCTTCCTGAATGACGATCTTCGTGTTGCAGAAGGCAAACGAATTCACTACTCTGCAGCCGGAATACTTGGTGGTCGGAGAGCCTACAGAATTGAAATTCGCCACCATCCAGAAAGGTGCGCTGAAGGCGAGTTTGGCAGGAACAACAGCACTTTGAACAGTGAGATTTCGTAGGAAATTGCTCGAATTATCTCATTGCAGCCGTTTAGGTCATTGTCAGATGTAAGGGAAGAGCTGGCCATTCCGGATATCCCTCTGAAGGAGAAAGCGCTATCCATAAACTGATTCCTGTTCTTAACGATGTGCTGAACTATAAGTGGCCTAGCGACGATACTTATGGCAAGTGTTCACATTTTGCGACTTTACTGATGAAAATCGTTTTGACACTGAAAAATGAAGTAATTTTAGGTTATTCAACCGATATAGTTATGAAATTCTTCCACTTATTTTTCCTACCTACATGGGAGCGTCTGCTGAAAGTTCTGCCTGCGGAGTTTGAACGCGTGAATTATTTCTCGTCTCTTACGAAAACATAGGCCGTTCCTCCAAGGCCGCCCATAAATCTTAGGACCACTCCATCGGTCAATTGACATGGACGATCATGACGGCTATTTACACTAGCACCGCTCTCACAATAATAATATTTGGAGTAGCGATGGGGGACGTGTTGATCCACTAGAGGGATTGGGGCAAGAAATCAACGTAGGGGATATAGCGTATAGCATTTGTTATTGTTTTCTTTTATTTATATTTTATTTTAAATTATTTTAATTTATTTTATTATACGTTTATGCTATATTCATCTTACCGAATATTCAAATATTACTATAGATTTTCTCATGTGGTGGATGAACTCCGGAAGTGTTTTTCAGTGATCACTTTTAAAATAACTCTTTGAGGGAAAAATTGGGAATACTTTATTGTGGAAAAGAAAAGCAAACAACCACCAGTGGATCGTATGGTTTGCTATGTGGTAGTCTTAATTTTCAATCAAATTTCAAAAGAACTACTCAAATCCTACCAAGAAGTTGTCGGATCGTATCTGGACTTGCTCGACATAAAGCCTGCTGGCAACTTGCTTTCGCCTTTTGTTTCTAACAAATTGCCGGCCCAAAGCTTGTCGACAACTTGGACAGCCAACAGCCGACCACTTTGCAAGTTGTCGACAACCTTTGGAAACTCGAGCAAGTTTCAGACGCGAATTGACAACTTGTTCAGGATGTTCTGAGTACTATCTAATATCATAATACCACTAGAACGACTCTTGGTATAATAATACCATTACTTTGGTAATCATTTTGCATCCGCATCTCAGTCTTGTGCCGACTCTTGGAAAGAATTTTTTTGTAGTAGTGTATTTGAATAGTCCTTCTCAGCTAATCACAACTGTGCACCACTTACCTGTTCCAACACTCACCGTTGCAAGTGTAAAAGTTAGTGCTAGACATCGTAGGAGGACCGATGTATTCTTTTCCTGGGAATATTATTCTCCTTGAGAGAGAGAGAGAGAGAGAGAGAGAGAGAGAGAGAGAGAGAGAGAGAGAGAGAGAGAGAGGGAGGGAGACGCAGTCTTATTTGGCCTACGGACTTTCGTCACTCACAGCGCCGCTGCGCGCGAATTCGCCGCGCGGCGAGGTTAGAGGCAGACGACGGGGGTGCCACGGAGCAAGAGAAAGGGCGGGATCGAGGCTGCGAAGCCGGCCAATGGGAACCAGCAGAGAATAGCGACAGGCGAGAGAGCAATGCGGCTTGCAGAGGGCGCAGACAGACGAGGGAACAATGCGGCTTGCATAGGATCCAGACAACGAGGGAGATCGTCGCCGCCCCCCCCCCCACTTTTCGCCGCGTTATCAATGGATGGGTGACGAACGTCACAAAATCGGATTACTTGAGAATTTTCTTGTGAGGAAAAATTGGCATAAGTGATCAGTTCAAGAATTCTTCGTTAGTTTGCCACAGAGATAGCATTTTTCTTCAAAAAATCTTGTGGAACACAGTGACTAAGGTTAACAACCCAGTGGTCTTTGTGGTACGAAAAAAGAGCATTAGGGAAACCCATAACATGTAGATCTTTGGATTATTCTGAGAGCTTTACCTAGATCTTTTGGAATTTCTTTCTGTGGTAGAAACAATGGAGATAGAGCGTAGTTTCAAACTTATATTTTTGGTTAGCATCTTACACTAATATTCCGTGAAGATTCCGTGTTGTAGGCGCAACCACTATAAACATTGGAATCATAGAAGGCGGACAGGCACAGAACGCATGGGCAGAAAGCGCGTACGCCAGGATTTTCGTGCGAGTCACGACATCGGTCGCTGATGTCCAGAAGAAGTTGGAAGATATTGTGGCAGGTATCCGATTTTTTGCACTACATATTTGTCCACAATTTTTTTCCAACATTCTCTTCCTAAAATCTTTGTTAAGGTCGAGCAAGTATCGAGGTGACGTCATACAATGAACCAGTTGTGTTGAGTAACCCTCCTCTACCTTATCCAACAGATCAAGTCGCATTCAACACTGATTTGCCGTACTATTCCAGACTTTCCTCATTGAAAGGTAAGATTTTGAGCAACATAGAGAACGTTTCATTTCTGATATGATTTGACCTACCTTCAGGAAAATACTTATTTGGTGCCGGAACGATCAAAGTTGCTCATTCACAACGCGAATTCGTCCCAAAAAGTGAACTTCACGCGTGTAAGGACGCACTCATCGCATTGGTTCTTAAATTATGTTCATAGTTCAAATGAAAAGATTTCTATAATATTAGGCATAAATTTATTTTCACGTCTATATCCACATAGAAATGGTTTTTACCACACGACCTTACCACTACGTATAAAGTCACGATCGATACATATTCAATAGCTGCCGTGAAACCAACCTTCACCTATCGGAACTAGTCAGGGTGCAGGGAAAGAGCAGTTCGATAATCGTGTAATCTTCGAGTAAATATCACCTCCAGACGCTGTATTTTCACCGCCATAAATGCGTTGTTGCTCTATCTGAGAGTTTTATCAGTAAACGTCTGCACTAGTTACAAAATAAAAACAGTTATGTAACTAGCATTCTATCTTTCGACCTCTGTCGTAACTCCTGGACGAACTGCCTCTTCGATATGAACCCAGTCTCCAAAGCGTTGTGGCTGCTTTCCTATGCAAGTACTTCTTACCTAAGAAACCTGACCTTTTCTAGTTCAATCATGTCCGTACACGGTTTTTTTTATTCATTTCTGCCACTGGTCTTGTTTTTTTTTAAATTTCTCTCTCCAATCGCACAGCGAATATTAATGCTACAGCAAAGTTCAATAATGGTGTTCGCTTCTGCGCGTTGTAAAAAATGTAAACAAATCAACAGATAACCAAGAAAAATAAATAAATGGAAACAGAAATCAGTGATGAATAGGACAACGAACAAATTTGCACGAGTCTATCCTCTTGATTACGTATTCGTAGAAGTAGACCTGTTTTCTCTGTCACCACCAGGGTTTTGCCTTACAAAAATTCGAAATTTCGGCAAACCGTTGGTTGTGGCGAAGGCTTCTCACCACTAATTTTTTTGTATTGTTAAATTTCTCAGGGTTGTTCTAGAACTTCCTATCCAAAACATTTATATAGGTTAGTCAATAGCTTATGTACCTATATCCAATTCGTGCCACCACTCCATTGCGGTTATAGCCGAAAAAATCGTCATTGACTACTAACTCGTTCTGCTGCTTTTCCTTTGACAGCTCAGGAAACACAGCAGTGCAAGCGATGCTGCAACAATCATATGTCATACGATGAAGTTCTACCCTAGCTCTTAGCACACGCTGAAGATTTGGATCCATAGGTTCAAAGACGGCAGATTGGACTTCAGACAAACCACGATCTAGCTGGTAGGGTGAAGCGGAGGATGGGCGCGTCCTGGAGCTGATTGGAGAGATTCCGTGGCGTGCTGCCCCCGAGCTGGTAGAGACACTCTAGGGCTATCACAATACAATGGTTTTTCATCTATATTGCTTCTTCGGAGAGACAAGTAAATATGGCCCATGTATTAATCATGATCTGAGCCTTCACCTGCTTCAAGTGTGTAGAAAGCGCACCCAATTTTCTTGCTTTTGACGTGCATTTTGGTTACCAGTACCAAGAAGTGGCCTCCTTATGTGAATCATACGAGGAAATATCGGTGGATCGGTTACCAGTAACTTTGGATTCCACCGCCAAAACGACAACTACCTCCTCAGAAAACATGCTCTGTTTGGTGAAATTGCGAAAGAACCACTCGTTCGAGGCTGCTGCCAACAAGCCCTACAAAGGTTTGTGAAAGTAGCCGTGGAGCAAGTGTAGGAAGTGAGTCTTTTTGTTGATTGGTATTTCTGTTTCCGATCTCTAAAACTGACGTAAAGTCAAGTTGCTGTGAAAAAATAAATGTGGAGGGAAAGCGTACTTGTAGTGACTACAAAGGCGTTGGCAATGACCTGAAAATGCTTCCAAACTATAAAAGAGCGGGAATTTATTTGGCGTCCAAATACTTAGCAGCTTCACGCAAAATTCACCGGCTGAAGATTCTACATAGTCGCTGTCGTACCTCGTGTATGAGTGAGACTTCTGTGTGACCAATACATCCAATGACTAACAAAATATGTATGAGTCTTACCGTCATTTCTCTTCTTTCAGTAACAGTTTTTTCATTTTTTAATGTTCTGATTCCTGTGCCATTACCTTGCTTCTCGTCATTGTGACAAGTTGTGAGAGTGTGCCCTCAATTTGCTTGCAAATCCTGCTTCCGCTTTGGATGTTGACTTTCGGGCACAAACAACACTTAATCTGATGCATATAACGGTAAGCTGCTCTTGGAGAGAAATGCAAAATGCAATCAGATTATACTCCTTCGAAAATTTTTGATCCTCTCTGCAGTTGCAGTATGATAAGAGCAAACACAACGTAGTCTATAGTCTTTGTCTGCGGAGTGAATGAGGCGGAACTCAATTCTATCTATCAGTTCCACCAATGATCAGAGATCTCTCTGCAAGCTCAAGAATAGTTCCGACTTAGAGCAGTTATCCTCTTATGTGCCTTATGTTGGTATGACAACATCGCAAACAAATGGGATGCACCTTGAATCAATGAATTCGTTGACAAAGAACTTCATGAGTAAGACTGCCGCTATTCTCTTCAAAAGCATGGCATTTTCGTTTCCAACTTTTCTAGAGCTTCTTTCATGTAGCAGCATTGTCGTACGTATTCATAATATGGTTGCATTCACTTGCTTGTTTGTTATACATTAGGTTGGCAACTAATTTCCCGTCGTTTTTAGAATTTTATTATTCCTCATGTCATTAAAATTTTTTAGCATACTGTTTGATGCCATTCGAAAGAGGACGTTTTGTTCTATCAGAATCTATGTTCTACTTTTTGCTCAATCTAATTTATATTAAATTCCAAACACCTAAAATGAAATGTCAAGTTGAAAAAAGGAGCATTTGTTACATCTCATTCTTTTTTGCTTTTAACAAATAACGGGCAATATGACCCACCGGTGGGTCGTACGTGACGTATTTTAACCCTTTTTCGTTAGTAGAATTCCCCCAGATTTTGCCTATATGAGTTAATTCACACGTTGATTACGAATATGATATCCATTTTGTACCGTAATGCAGTACTGAAGGGATACAGCACGGATTCTGTACATAGGTATTGTACGTGTATTTTTGCCAAAACATAGTGATACCTTGCGCAGTAGCTTTATTTGACATGCTGAACACGAAAATAATATCTCCTTTGTACCGCAAGAGATTTTGATGTGGTTACTACTAGGCATACTGTAAATGTTTATTCTTAGGTTGAGGAATTATTAATGTCCGCCGCATACGTCTCACTCTCTCTTCTAATTTTTCCCGGAGTTACCGTTTTCGGCAAAGCTTATGTATTCGCCTTGAAGAGCATTTCATGGCGCATCAGAGTATGTACGGATTGTTGGGTGTCGGTCATGATGCGGCAAAAGTGGGTGGGCAAAGAGTCTGCGATTGGTTCAGTCAAACCTTCGCCCTGCCCTTCAGGACCTACTCGTACTAATTTGCGCGCGATTTCACCATACTTGCCTACGCAAATTTGAATGTGATTGGGACGAGTTGATACCGAAGGGCGGGCAGGCACCGCCCCATTTTGCCGCATCATGACCCACACCCCGGATTGTTTAATATTCTCCTATTCTTTACATTTGAAAAATTATTTTTTTCAACTGATACAGCACCTACTCAATGTTGACTTGCTAAGTGCCGGAACCTCCGTCATTCGAATCCTTTTCCGCGCTACTCACAATCGCAATTTCTCCAAAGTCGTTCCAATGTCGGATTATAAGAGGGTGTCCCCTGAACATGCAGACAAAACCCCACATTGATTCAGAGACGGTGAGCAGGCTATTCCGACCCCTAAACCCGATCGTCCCGAATAGAAAGTGCTACCGAGTCTGGAGTAAAATATGAATGGATCGCTTTGCTCAGTGAAGATGAGTCCTGTACTCTAGTCTACCGCAAACCTTCCCGCACAAGATTAAGGCTCCATAAACTAGGCACTCCATAATCATTGTGTCGAAACGGCGACTACGAAACTTATCCAGGACATGGCCCTTGCTAAAACGACTCAATAGAAAACAGAGAAGTAAGCGGAAGAACCCCTCCCTCAACCGCCTCGAAGTCCGATATTAGGGCTATCGGATTAGCACTTAAAACTGTCGATGACTTGTTCTTCGACGGAGAAAAAACTTTGGAATCAGTGACAAAACCAAAATATGAGTGGCTCGCTTCTGCTTCTCATAGCACAGCGCTTTATTCGATGAGAACATTGCTTTTTCGTAGGGATGAAGTGAAAGAATCACTGGTTAATTTGGATAATATGTCTTTGTGGTGAATTTTTGTCTCCGTGGTATTTTTTGTTTTTGAGTCAAACGGACATTTATAATTCCTCAACCTAATATTCTAATAGTTTCTACAGTATGGTTATTCTATTAAAAAATGGCGGGAATTCAATTGCCAACCTAATACGTACATATACATATTAATAGGTTGGAGCAAAGGTTCTGTCGTTTTCTTTTCTTCGCCTGCGTTATGTTTTCCACAACTTTGCCGAGATAGAACCTTGACACTCGGCGTGATTTCTATGATTATTAGAGACCACTACTTATTTCTATCACTTCATAAGCACATCTCTGGTGCCCCACGTTCATAACACGGGAAGCTGCAAAGCAGGAAATTCGGAGACCGCCATTTTAGAGTCGGCATGTCGGGTGCTTTTTTTTCTACGGTAGCGAAAGCTTCTGAAGTTGGGGAACGGTGCATTCAAATCCCAAAATTGCCGAAGAACGTGACTAGTAGTGAACCGTTTGCCCGCAAAGTTATCGAAATTCAAGGCAGGTCCTGAAGCAAATTTTGACCAATTTTGGCAGCGCAGAAAATGGGCCTTTACGCATCTTGAGCGTCTTTCTGTTGGAGCATCTTCGACATTTCGGACCAAATAACAGCTATGAGTAGTGCTCAGGATAGCGCCACTGTAAACACGGGGTGCGAAGTGAATCCACAAATACGTACCTCCCTTGCTATCACCTGGATGTCGATGCATCAATGAGATTAACCAAAATAAACGCGTTGACGCCTATGCCAAAGTTGGGTAAATTTGAGGGTGTTAACACGTTTACCCTGAATAATTTCAACGATGCATGCAGCCTCTGGCATAAATCGCACGTACAAATAGGTCACAAATAGATACCACCGATACCCATTAGTAAAATGGGTCTCTACTTTTTTATAAGAAAAACAATCACATTTTCTCTAGAGGTCCTTTCTGGTAGAATGAAGAAGCGATGGGACTTGATGGGAGTACCAGCTGTAGCCAAAGGCGGTGTTCATGCAAAAATTAAAAAAAAACCGTTTTGGCATTCTACTGAATATTTGCATAGGGTGCGAGCAGGTTTTCATAGTTTTTTTTGAACCAATAATTGGCCTTCACCACTTTGTGATAGAAGTCCTAGATCATCACAGCCAAACCTGTCAGCTTTAAGAGAACGTGTCCAACACGCTTGGACATATTGAAGATGCTAAACATGGCACAAATGAGAGGGATCAGATTGCTAGAAAACCGAACATGTGTGGATAATCTTGGACATGTTATATTATGTTATCTCACAAACATCCATGCTCTCACCCTCTGCTGTCTCCTCGGCGCTTACGCTTGATCCGCACTCCTCTTCTTCTCTCGAATACTGTAGCGTCCACCACAGGACAGGTGCGATAATACTGCGATACACGCACCTTCTCAGCACCCCTCCTGTGGTAGAAGCCACAGTAGTAGGAGGAGTTTAGCTGGTTCAATTATTGAAATTTAAGGCGCCCTCATGCGCCCCGATGCTTCAGCCTATAAAACCCATCGGTGGAGGCGCGGACTCAGACATGAGTGTGCGCCGCGGCTGTATTGTCAGGGTATAACTCGTCCAAATCTCTGCTGTTATATTTTCGCTAGACCATTGAGATCAATGCAAAGGCTCACAATGAAGTCGAATGTGCAAAAACTTCGTATAATCACAAATTATGCAGAAGAGCACCAGTCAAGGTGACGCTGAGTGGTGGTGGCCGAGTTCGACTTCAAACTCATGCAAGACGTTTCTGGATACCTTAGATGGTAGAAAAGTGTAAAATGACCTTCAAAATTTTACACAAATAACAGTAGTAGTAATTTATCGCTGGGGCCCCGCCCCAGGACCGTACGTACCCCCCCCCCCCCTTTTTCGTTTCTCTCCTCCTAATACGTAGGGGTGGTATGAAACATCGCACCCGTGCTTTACCCTGGATAGCGCTTCGAAATCCATTGCAGCTGGGATTGGTCTTCGGTTTTCCAAGACGAATCCCAGAAAAAGCAAAAGAAATGCCTTAGAAAGTGCTCGTCTGCGTAATTCTAATACGGAATCCATCAACCTAGAGCTCGACAGCGGAATTGGTAGTGGTCTCTGGGTAGAATGAAAAGAAGGTGCTTCGAACCAACTTGCTCGTGGTCTCAGTGGAAAATCACGCGAAAAACGGAAAATTGAAAATGCTGTGTCTGTAAATTTTCAAATGAACAAGTGATGAACAGCAAATAAATCTATAGCGAAGAAGAGCAGGTTTTGCTCTACAATTCTTTCACTACATAATCTTTTTCTACACCTGCTCTATACTGCAATTTAACAGTGTCGCTTTCGCTTTCTGCAGAATTGTATGGAATGCCAACTGCACAACCTGCATGCCCTTGATCTAATCAAAGCACTTATGGTAAGGAAATCTATTTTTGTTTCTTAACTCATATTCCAAAGCTGGTAGTAGACTATTTGTCGTGGAATTGTAGTTCCTAAAGTATTATTGTGGGCAATTTCATTCTATGCAAGCATGACAACTGCATAATATAATATATAACTGCAGCGCGGTGGATGTCTGACTAACACTACCAGACAGCATCGTGTCGTCCATCTGAACTTGAGCATAACGTAGGGAACTCTGTTGTTTTGCTATTTTTAGATGAAAAGCAGCAGAAGCACGAGTGGTAGCCAATGCCCTAAGGGCGTGTAGGTATTCGCTGCTAAATTAGGCAGGAGCAGACAGCCAGGGTCAACATGAAGAGCTCCCGTGTCTCTGCCCAAGAACGCCGCGCCGCGGTCCCGCCCCTTGTCTATGGCCGTTGGAGTCCACTGTACGTGGTGTTGGCCGAAGTTGCTGTAGACGCTGTAGACCTGCATCTATCTTTCCTTTTGCTTTCCTTGAATGTTGAATGCATTTTCTGGCATGCTGCAAGAGTGGTTAGGATAATTGAGCTGCGAGCAAATCAGCAGGCCCTAAATCCCAGAATAGTCCCCCCCCTAAAATAATACATATTGTGTTGGCTTCTTCAATTGTTTATTCCTAGGTTCATTTTAAAAATGTCTGTATCTAAATATTTAATTTTAGAATTAATACTTTACGGTTTTCTCTTCCGAAATACCAGCTAATCGGTTTTTTTTAATTGATGAAGACTTCTCTTTTTCACCATCTTCTGTCTGCCCATTTCTGCTTTCCCCACTTCTTGACGAGATGGTTCTGATGCATGTATGTGAGAGGAAGACGATAAAATATCCAAACATCTGTGCGAACCTTCTTTGATTCTCGCTATATGTAGCTAACAGCCGTTGTGTAGAAGTGCGTAGCTTAACCAAGAGTTTCAGTTCTTTATTCCGGCTAACGTTTCGGCGTGGTCGCCTTCGTCAGAGCTTGGAAAGGTCATAACCAGATCCTCACAAATGCCCAATTAGTCCACAAGTTACGCACATATAGTCAACTCCAAACGTCCGCAGACAAGAGTTGGGACCGCGGCGCGGCTCTCTCGCTGTCTGCTGCATGGATTCAGCGGGGCCTGCAGGGTAGAGACACGGAGGAAAACCGCGCCGCGGTCCCAACTCTTGTCTGCGGACATTTGGAGTTGACTAATGTATCTGGACATAAGTTTTTCTATTGAAAATGTTGCGGAAAATGGAATGACTGCCGCCGCTTTCGAATAGAATGACATTATTTTATGAGTTACAATCTTTCAAGTCGGAGTCATAAATGTCATTGAAGACTCGTCGCTGTCAAAACAGATCACGTCTGTCACATGTTCTGCCGTCTCCATTGCGTCTTATCTGTTTCATTCTTTTCACGCCTTCTAAGCTGCCCGCAAACTCAATAAGCCTCATGCATAGATAAGAGCAGATGTGATTCTCTCGAAAACGTCACAGTGATTATTTTTGTTTCAGATCACGTCTGTTTATTGAGTTACTTACGTATCTGTTTTATAAATTTTTTAAATTTGCTTTCAAGTGAGTGTTATAAGTGCGCTGAATTGATGCTGCAGTAAGGACAAGTTTTTGGAGTGAAAACAGTATTCGATCCTAGCACTTGCGTACATATAGTCGTTCGAAGTTAGATAATCAAAACGGAAAAGTCTTGAACAGTTTGTAGGGAGATGATCAGTGCAGATTCAAAATGGGTAGTCACAACAGTTCTGCTCTGCAGCTATGGGTTTCTCAAAGAATTTCGTCCCACGGAGCCTTTTCTCTACCAGTACGAACACGAGACGCTGAATATCTCCGAGCACACGTTGAATGCCGAAGTGAGTTTCTTCTCGGCTCTCTGTTTCTGAATGATCTTCTTGATCAAATCTGATAACAGGTTTACCCTATTTGGACGTACAGTTATATGGTAGCTCTAATACCTGTATTCTTACTCACTGATTTACTACTGTACAAACCGTTGATAATACTGGAAGCGATTGCATACATTGTGGTGTGGAGCTTGCTTGTTTTCTGTGGTTCTGTTTTGTCTCAGCAGGTAGGCCTATATTCTGTTTACTCATGTTGGGTGAGCTAATCAGAGCGTATCAATGTTTGAAAATCAAAGGATGGAATAACTATTCAACGTGTATGAGGACAACCTTAGCTGATCTTCCGAGCAGTGAAAAATTTTTGGACTTTTTTGCCTTGGACGACAGGAGCTTATAAGAGTTGCTGGCCGAATTTTCGCATGAACGAGACAGCCTTAAACTCAGAACATGGGTATAGAGAGTGCCCCGTATTCGAGAAATTATGAAATACAGGATATCCCCATGGAAAATCTTAGTTTCCTAGAATTACTTCATACTATTTTATATATTCTCGATTCCTACTTGCTCTTTTCTTATTAATTGTTTATCTTTTACTAGTGCCCCTACGGGACGCTGGAAAGTGGGGTGGGGCAGCCACTTGAAGAATGCGCAGAGAGTTCACACTTTCGGAGTCCTCAGAAAATTAGGAAACAAGCGAAAATAATTTACTATGGCAAAATACAAGACCCCACCTATGAAGAGCGTATATTCTGCCATTCTGGCAGCCCAACCTTCCAATTTTGATGGTAGCCCTGATCGAAAATTCTTCATCACATTTCGTCACGTAAATTTACTCTCCGATGTAATGTTGTTTACTCCCATTATTGAACATGATATTTCTTTACCCTGGAAGTTCCCCACACTGTTGAGCAGAACCGTACTCCTCCGACAAACCTGTGGCCTGATCTTTTCTATGCTATTGAACTCCGGCGCACCATCCTCACCCAAGGGTTTCCACAGTGCTGAGCGCTGCCTCACTTTTCTCTATCGGTGGACCCACATCCTTGGGGTTTCCACAATGATGAGGCCAAGGCACCTTTTTGTATCGGTGGATCCATATCCTCGGCGTTATTCACACTTCTGCCCGCCAGCACCACACTCCTCCATTGGTGATCTCGTTTCTCTGCGTTTTCCACAGTACTGGGCGCAGGCGCACCCTTCGCACCCAGGGGCCTATATCCTGGCATTTTCAACATTAATGATACCCTGTACACCATCGGTGCACCCTATGTAAATCTCGAGGGCAATAGAAGTAGGTGAGAGAGCATTGCAGGAAAAAGGGTGCTATTATCCAAGCGGTAGGGCCGCACAGCACCGCCGCGATCGGGCCCCTGTGGGCCGCTCAGCACCGCCGCAATCGGGCATCTATGGACCACACAATGCCGCCGTGAGCTTCAAAGCACCGCATAGTGATACTCCTGCTCCGTGCATTATGTAGCCTGAAAACTCGTAAACACTGTCTCACTCGTAAGCCGCGGGACTGCCAGCGCAGAGCCTCATCGGTTGGATTCCGACGAGGATCGATACGTATCGCTTCTTATCCGACCGAATCGGACACCGACGCACTATAAATAACGCTATAGGTGTACTCACTTATCTCCGATGCGGATGGTAAGGTGGTCAATCGGTGTGACTTACGATAAAAACAAAAAAATGATCCAAATTTCGGACAGGACTTTTCTGCCAACCTAATATTTTCCTGGCCAGTCCGACTGTTCCTTTACAAATACCTTCGGAGTGTTGACTGAATACGGTTCACAATATCATCAGTTTTCATTCTCATTTGTACAAGCTCTATGGTTTGAAAATGAAAGATTAGAATGTAACAGAGCTAAAAAATCTGTTCGATTGCTTTGGAATATATTTTTCGTGGTGAATCTCACTTATTTCTTGCATTTCTAGAGAAGTGGACTTAACAGTAAGACCATCTGATCTTCCTCTGGTTTTAGATACTTGAGTTTTTCTATGGATGGGCCACTGCTACTGAGGTCGCTTACTTCGCATACATTTACGTGAATGTTTCGAAAGACAAGTTCAAGAGGTCATTAACTTCAATCATTATAACTATTTTTTAATCACCACCACTTTTCACTTGAATAAAAAGCAGTTAACATTTTTCGGGATCGGCACTATGAACAGAGATCCTAAATGGCCAGGAAAGATGAACGAAAACCGAGAGCGTACGCACACTGATATGCATTGCTCAGAGAACTCTTTCTATTAAGGTGGTAGATTGAGCATGTACATTTTTTCCTAGACAAAGTATTTTCTGAAAACGAAGCTGCAACATCTCAGCCCAAATATTATCCGGAATCATTAAGTGCGCAGAAACGTTCCGGGGCAGTTGGTGGTAGTTCACTTGGAAGCTCCCACGCAAGTCACTGTATAAGGCACATACGCATTCAATGCCTTTACGATGCTCAGATGGAGTCGAATGCGTAGCGCATCCCGCAGACGGGATTGATTGACGCTGATCACTTCAGTATCGTTGAACCTTCGACATCTTCAACACAAAGAGTGACCGTTTCCGGAGGGAGGTCGCAGCACTGTGACTTGAAATAGTGGGCCATCCAAATTTAGTTTCGTCGCAGTTTTTGGATTTCTTCTCTCAAATGTAACGGTTTAGCGTCGCAAGCAAGTGGCTGCTTAGTAGCGCAAAGTCAGGGCTATTAGGCGATTCTGAGCCAACTCCTGATTCTAGATGTGAAGAGCAGGGCATTCGTTGAAACGATGTGCAGCCGCAATTTCGGTTCAGTTACCCAAGTTCGGGGCCATCTTCGAGAAAGCGATTGTCGCATGGATTTATCCAGGTCACAAACCGAAAATTCTCTCAATTTTTTACATGACAGCTTTACGTTCCTTAACTATTACATACACGGTACATACATGGAACACGGTAATGAAAACTATAAAATCTTGGTCGACCTTCTTATAAATTGCTCTAAAAATCAAGAATGAAGGAATATTTGGTAACTGCGTATCAGAAATTTTTGCTCTCTCATGAATTGCTCTTTCAGATGGTAATGTTTGACAAAAATATACTGACTGTTTGACAAAAATATACTGCAATCATAAAGACGCCGAAAATTCAGCGCTCATTCTCGATTTACTACCCTAATAAATGTAAGTTTTAAAGAGAAGCACCAAATACTGGTGGTATTTGTAATTCTCCACGGAATCCACGGTACTGGTTGTGAAACATAGGACACTTAAATTAATGTACATACACGAAATCATTTTCGAATAAATGTATAAATGCAAGGCTATTCCAGGGTGACATCGTACACTCGTGGTGCTCTTCTTTTCGGAAGATTTCTGGGCTACTCAGTTGCACAGCTAATCATCCTAATGAAATGGGGAACTTATCAGACCTTGAACATCATTTCCTTGGCAGCTCTTTGCGTTGCGCTAATTTTTGCGGTTGTCCTGCCTTCAATATCATGGAAGAGTGCCTATGAAAAGAAACTTACTTCCATTGGTAAGTAAGCACTCAGACTACGTTTTCTTTACTTGTTTCGGAGAAATGGGTAATGAGCCGATGGTGGTTACTATGATCCACTCATTCTTTTTTTTACTCGTTTTTTATTCCAGGGTCGAAGCTGTTCGAGTCTTATCATGGTCGTTCTTCTTATAAGGACTTCGCTAAACTTCATTTCAACATGCTATTAAATGATATCAAGAGAATATATGGGAACAAATTTATGATGAAGTGGTCGTTATGGTGGGCAATAGCTAGCTGTGGTTTTTTCCAGGTCGAGAAGACATTTCAATGAATTTGTCATAGGACCATAATGAATGTAATGCAACAAGCGTAATAGTAAAAAGTCCTAGATTTCAAAGTATTAAATTTAGATAGGAAACTACACACAAACGCTTTGGGGATCGATAATTGAAGCGAAGAATACAGAAGTCTACAATGGTGTGACTGAGGCACTGTGTCCTCTAATAGGTGAAAATATAACGAGATTGCATCATCGTCTGCCAATGCGCTGTCTCTCAGTGAACATTCGATGTGGAAATCATTTTATGATCATTTCCTTTCACTCTTCTTAACATAGAAAACAAAACTTTCGCTACGTTCTTCACATGAATGGATTGTCAATTAGATTTGAAATTAAAAGAAGTGGAAGAAGATACCTCAAACAAAACCCTTGGACTTAACGTCTCTACTTTCTATCGTTAGAACTGTTCCAAGAATGTAACTGGAACATTAGCTCATTTTTGCTGGTCCATGCGGAATTTCTGCAATTGCTTCCTTCTTTTGCACTCCAATGTTTGACTTCGGTAAACTTTCACTTTGTTTCGCAGAAACGGGATGCTTTAAAGTAGGTAATGTAGCTGAGTGCTGATTATCTAGGGAGGGAGAAGCTGCTGCGAGGTACAGATGACTGAACTATTGTATTGCAGTAGATGTATAACGGAATTGTCCTATTTAGTGACTGTATTTCAGCAATTGAACTACATAGTTGAAATCCCACAAGCTTGTTTTGTAATACCTCCTCCTAGCTGATCCGGAGTGGAGTGTTTCGGGAAGTTGCGCGATAAGTGGGTGAGAAAACTAGAGCAACCCACAACTACTAATAATTTTTCTGTTGAACACAGTCTCTGAGCATAAGAAGGATCAGCAGTTGAGATTACTGATATTCAGAGCTTTCTGCAGCCTCAGACAAGACAAAATTCATTTATTTATTTGTTTATTTATTTGATACACCCAAAGTGTGCACGAAAATGAACCAAGTGATGTTAAAATTTGTCTATTTTAGGTCTACCCATCGTTATTCTCGTTCAGTATCTCCGTGTAGACTGGTCCAGATGGGGAGAGCTGTGTCTTGCAGCATGTTCCCTGGTCGACGCTCTTGTACTTCTTTTGCTGTCGCAGACGAATAGTCTACTTGTTATGTACATAGGATATGTGGTGTACAGGGTGCTCTATCAGGCCATGATAACAATCACCCAGTAATTATTCTTCTTTTTTCTTTTTACGCTTATCAAGTTTTTGTTGAATATTCATTTTCCACCTTTTAAATTTAATGAAACCAATCTCAGTCATTCTTGCATCACCCGGGACCGCCCGAATGCTGGGTCACGCTGAACCACTTACTCGATATTCGTGCGTGATTGCCGCCTGACAACCTCCCTTTTTTCGTTTCCCCGACAAAATACGGTGTACCGGCGGGAGACATCATTTTAGTACTGCGGGGTTAACCAGCGCTATCCATTCCAGCCCGCGTTGTATACGACACAACCTGTAAGGAAGCCAGGATAGGAAATCCGGCGCACCGGCGACAGGTATCATTCGGATTATGATGCCTTCGATAGATCAAGTAATCGACCTAGCGAACGATATATAAGGCTCCAGCCAGCAGGCGCACCTCAGTCCGCTCTACGTCTCGGCGGAGGGTGGAGTTCGTCTGGACCGCTAAGGCTTGGTGGAAGCGATGGCCTAGGGGAACAAGCGAAATGCGTGGGGGGCGGAAGTCCGTTGCCGCTCCGCCAATGGCGGCAGGTCTCCGCGCGCGAAGCGCATGCGCGTTGAGGTTCCTTTTCAGTTTCAAGCCAAAATCAGTTCTCACGCGGCTTGAGGCTGTTCTCATTTTTGGGACTAATTGCGGTCTCCCGCCAAGCTTGCGAAAAAAAAACCAGGATGTTGCGGGAGAAAAAACGCATAAATTTTGAAGACCCCCGCATTTTGTCAGGCGGGACTCCCGCCCGAATGTCTGAGTTATGCCGCACTATTTATGTATATGTAGGTGGTGCGGCGCGTCTCACTAGATGGGCGGTGCTGTGTGATGAAAGAATGATTGAGAGCGATTGTGGAAAGTATGTTTTGTTGAAGTTTTTCGAATCTCCAGTGATTGTTTCTATTCCAGATTCAACTTGGCGGATAGCCTTGAGACGGCGTCTTATGGTCTCGTTTTTGGATTGAACACTTTTATTGCCCTCGTACTCCAGTCAATCCTTACACTTGTTGTTACATCATCATTCGGTCTTGCTTTGAGCATAAGACCACAGGTAAATATTATACAATGAATACTTCTATGATTACTCCATCGGCAAAAAGTTTCAAGTAGTCATAATTTTTCTAGCGCTTGCATTTTCAGTTCGAAGTCTACTCTGGGTGTCATTTTGTCGTAGCAGCAATATTTATCGCTCCACCGGTATACAGATGTTGCAGAAAGTGTTTGGCAACAAAAAAGAAATGACTGACTTTTGGGACTTAAATGTGAATCTTATACGGCATTAAGATGGTGCTACTATTCATAGGAGTAATAAAGTGTTATCATTCATTGTTTGTGATGTGAAATGTAGCTGTTAGCTTTCTTTGTTTCTCTGTTCGTTTATTCTTTTCATATGCGTCTGATACACAATGAAAAATAACCTTGGATTGATGGAGAGAACATGTACTTATCTGAGTGTTCAGGGTCTAACGAATCCAGGGATGAAATGAATGCACGGCCCACAACATCTGTTGCGCACCCACTTTTGCCGCGATGACGCCACGGCCGCGGCAGAAGTCTGAAAGTTCCCTCAGAATAGTAAAATTCAAGCAATGATTTCGCATCGCGCCCATTCTATGAATAAGTGAAAATTTCGTTCTCAACAAAAATTAGAATGAGTAAAAAGAAGAAAGAAAATTACTGGGTAATTGTTATAATGACTTGGTACCTGTACATCAAATATCCTATGTACATAACAAGTAGACTATTCGTCTGCGACAGTAATATTATAGAAGTACAAGAGCGTCGAGCAAGGAACATGCTGCGAGACGCAGTTCCTCCAATCTGAACCAGTCTACGCGAAGGTGCTAGGCGAGAATAATGATGGGTGCACCTGAAATGGACAAAGTTTAACAACCCTTGGTTTACTTCGACTCATCTAAGGCTGCAGAAGCTTTGAAAAAGCTCCTTCTGGTAAATTTACTCTTGGGAGCGCACCTTCTGAGGAAAATCTTACACACCGAAAGAGTTCCTCACTTCCGAGCAGAATAGAAATTGCGGGAATACACGATGCGGAAACTCCATAACTTCAAACCAGTGAAGGAAGCCAAGGCGGTATTACAGGCTTTTCGCATCATGTACTCCCTTGCTCGCCAAATATGAAGCGCCTTTTCTATATTGTTAGGAAGTGGAAGAGGAACTCTTTCGTTTCCTAAGGTTTTCATCACAAGGTGTGCTCCCGGGTGTGAATTAACCAAAAGGAGCCTTGGCTCCGCCTCCGCCTCCGCCCACTGGCTCCTTCAGAATATTTATCAGGAAGGGGTTCTTTTTCGGAGGTTCTGAACGGAATCACAAATATTATACCATTCTGATCAACAGTCACTGGAGACTCCTTTAGTGCGAAATTCTCAAAACGATTCTGAGGTGGGACGGTTCCTCTAAGCAAATGTCATATGCCTTGTTTTTTTCACTGTAACATTTACACATTGGCCTAAAAAAAGCCCAGAACTTGTCCCAGATCCATTTCCACAAATACACATTCCAATATTCACTTCCCAGTGGATATTGGGATGGGTATTTGTGGATGTTTACCCAAGAAGGAGGCATCATCGACGATGCCGTAGGGCACTCATTATGCTATTGGTAGCACAAACGTGTGCTATGCTAACGTATGCTATGCTATGCTAACGTGTATACTGAAGTTCCGATTTGTGAGCGTTATGGGCGTAATGGCGTCCTGAGCAGCCTCCATTTACTTGTCAAACTTCTAATCATCCGTCTCCGAATGCTCTTTGAGATCACCAAAGCTTTTGCCAGCTTAGTGATGGATAACTCAAAAAGGTTGACGTGATGAGTGTGTGCGCAAGTGTATGTCATTCGCTTAACACTCATCACAAGTTTTGAGTGTTAAGCGAATGACATACACTTGCTCCCGTTTTGCTGACTCACCATCGGGCGGAGCGGTAAGTAACGTGGCATTATCGCAGAACCACTCCAATATTGTTTGGCAACGCTTAATGAGAAGTCCTTCAAAGGCAGCACCCACGGGAATTTTCTTGTTTCATCTTTTCATCGTTCTAGAGCCATAGTGACTGCCTCAACAATTCTATGAAGACAGTAGCATGAAAAACGCTACCGTTTATAAGATATACATAGGTGATCGTGGATCTGATGGATCTGCATTGGGGTCGTTCGATAGACTCGAATGGCAGCAGGGCGTTGGTGCCAGCTGATTTGGTTGGCAGTCACATCTTTTTTTGGTCTTCTTGGAGCTCCTTAATAGTAATTAGTTTACCTGTTTTGCGCTGCATAGCGCAAGAAATCTTCTTCGTGTTGTTTTGCAAAAATCCGACTTGTTCAGTTGTTTATATGTATGGCTGATTTCTGCCAATGTCTCATTTTCGAGTTTTTCATGGTTCTCGGTTCTGGAACCGTTCTAGTATCCGTTGTTGCTTCCGCCACATCTTGGTCAGGCCACCTTTTTCAGGATTCTCCGGAAACGCTGCAAAAGGGTGCCAAGAACTTTGCCAAAACAGCTGACAGAAAAGGCAGTTGATCGATCCACATCGAGAAGGTCGCGCAACTCGGCCAAGCCTGCTCAAAAGCGAGGAGCTAATAGGATTCGGAATAAAAGAAAAGAAAGAAAAGAAAAAAAAAAAGATCCTGAAGGTTTTAGCTGTTTTCAGCATTTTAATAGTGGTCAGCGCCCGCGATTACTTCCAATTGGGTCGAATTGTGTCAGAAATTTCCGTCCGGTTGCTGCCCTGAAAAACTCTGACCGTAGAAGTCATAGTGAAGAATTCCAACACAATCGCTAGTGCCACAATCGATCCAATCGCACTCGTGCACAGGTATGCATGCAAAACTAGTATCAAACGGCAAAGCTAGTACACCACACAACAAATTCCAACGCTTGCCGAGATGTGAATACTGAACAAGGCGCAGTATAAAATTAATGTGTGCGACGCCTCCAACTCTTTCGATGGTGATGATATTGTATTTTTTCATTTTTCAAAAATACCTCACTACCAATTTTTTGGATAATTATCTCAGGTCCATAATTTGCGGAGGCAAATTTCGGTGGAGTAAGATCATCGGCTATAGTTGTCACATTTTCTCCACGTCAAGTAGTGTGTCGCTCAACAGCTAATGTGCACTGTAGTATGTGTTTGATTAGGTGATTTCCCAATAAAAATATTTTGATTCGTACTGTATTTCTAACGTGTGACTCATTCACTATTACAATTCAAGCAACGATCATAGTATCACAGTGATTAATAACCCACATTATGTGTCAATATAATTGTTGGATGGTGCGCCAGGGACGGTTTACCGGACCAGCTCGAAACTATCACTTGAGCCAAGCTGCTGCCGCAGCGCTCGTTCTGTTCTCGTAGCTGTTCCTGAGGACGCGGTTTGATGACTATTTTGACACAGACTCTACGTTTCTAGAGTTATACAAACTGTAAAACAAATTCTGCTCCAGCAATAAGCGTTCACTTTGTTACGTGAGTTGCAGTGTTTCCACATGAACCAAAGCACTTTTCACCTTGATAAGAGGACGAAATCAAATCGCCCAATCGCAGTATGTGCCCTGCGTTTCGTCAACTGTTTGTCATATGTTGCCAATGTTCTTCCTGAACAATGACGCACCTCGAATTTTTCAACAGTTGGCCTCTCTCCTGTGTCGTTTTGAGCTAATTATAATAGCTTCGGATGCTTTTTGATATGGAGAAAAATCTGTATGCTCCACCGAAAAAATTATAGGAAGCGAATTTTCCAGATGAATTTGTATCAGACACAATGGTACGTTACTACTTTGCTACTGTGCACTTATGGTTCACTCAAAGAATTCCGCCCAACAGTCCCTTTTCACCACCACTATCAGCATGATGCTTTAAACATCTCCAAGAATATCTTGGACGTCGACGTGAGTTGCCCGTCAGTTCAAGACGATTACCAATACACAAACTGTTATTGTCTCTGAAATCAGGTCTCTGGAGTCTCTGAAAGTAATTCTCTGCGATACAATGAGTCATTTCCATTCTCAAAACAAAAACAAAAACAAAAGAAATGGGAAATTGATAGAACATGAGGTGTAAATAAAGGTCTATATTTTGCACAAAAACGAATCCTACGAGACCAATGATCCTCCAAAAGCGAAACAATTCTAATTTTTCATGAACAGGCAGGTTATACGTAGTATTACGAGTCTCACTGTATAAAAATTTTCTACCGTCGAGCTCCTATGCGGCAAGAATAAGAACTAAACTTTAAGATTCTTATTCAGAAGAATTTAGTAAACCTCAATTAAACCCGTTTGCTGGGTTCGCACTGAGCTGCTGCGACCTAGAACGGTTTGATTGTGCAGAACCTTACGAACGACTTGGTATGCTGTAATAAGAGCAATTTGCCAGTTCTTGAAAAACTAAAGTCCCATTTTGCAGGGTGCGGCAAACAATTTCACTAGCTAAGAACTTTAAGACGAGTCCACTGTCTTGTTCTTATCAAGCATCCACCATCCCACAAGCTCTTTCCTTTCCAGCTCCAAAATTGGTTAGAGCGGGAAGTTGAAGTCAAAGTTGCTTATTATTGAAATTGGGAACCGGCGTTGTCCTGTCAGCAACGATAGCTGCAGCGTTTTCTCGTGAACGTCGTAAATGTTCTGAGCTGCATCATTCATTTTCTTTTTAACGTGATTTAACGCAATTTCGAAGAAAGAATCTTTGCATCGAGGATCTTTCACTTCTAGTGCCTAAAAATGATGCAAATTCTTATGCAGAAGTTATAGCAAGCCCTATATGTATAGCAAGGAAACCTCTTTCCTCATATTTGAACTTAAAATCTGTTTATCATCACTTCAAATAACCTTCTAAAGATTGAGGAGAAGTCTAAATTTTGTGAAAATGGCACCAATTTTTGTGACGACCCAATATATTTCTGCCAGCTGATGAATGTTTCTAAGTTTTGCTGGTACCTTCTTACACAAATTCATATGCACATGCACACACGTTTTGTTACTTTTGTAGATCTTTTGCTACAAAAACTATTTTATAATTTACACTGGAATAGAAAATTACAAAGAGACAGGTTTCTAGACACATCATCAGATATTCTCTGCGTTGTAATTTTGCTTAGGTATAGATATAGTTTTCCGATTTTGAGTTTGATTATTCTTCGTTCAGTTATTGCGTAACATTTCCTTATCGACATTATTTCAAGTACTGACATTCTTGATTGATTGGAACGTTGGCATTGAGCTACCGCAGTTTCGAACAACATGTAAACATGAACTGATAAGTTACACACACTCTTCCAGAGTTCACTGTCATACCATCTTTTTTGCTAACCACAGCATATAGCTGATTTCCGCATTCTAATTTTCGAGAACCACTAAATTAATGGTATGGTGAACAAGTGAGGTCGGGCCTGCATAAATGTAGGTATTATATGATTTGCTGGTGCGGACTAGATCTGCTTAATAAAGCGCCGTAAACTCGAAAATACCAGACATAGAGGGGGAGGGCCCTGACGCGGCGGCAGTCATAGACAATGACTGCCTTGTTGTACAGACTGTGAGGCGGCTGGCCGATTTCTAGGTACTCAGACACGCTTTCGCTTTGGGACCCGCATCCTATGACACACCTCTATGCACGCGACAGTGGTTTCGCCATCGTCTTCAGTGGCTGAATTGCGAGTACAGTCTCCCATGATGAAGGCGAGAGTATAAGACGTTGCTTTCAGGGTCACGCGGTGAGACCCATGTTTCCCGCTGGCAGTCTCGCAGCCGACGGGTGAGACTGTTTACGAAGTTCAGGCTGCACAATATACGAATCATTATTACACCCCTACAACTCGCATCGTTTAACGCTTTCAATGGCCCCGCAGCAGCTGTGCGGTCGTCCGTGTCCCTCACGGTGACTCCGCGGTCTGCGCCACCTGGGATCGCGTCAGCGGTGCGGTCCCCCTAGGGTGACGTGGTGGTGGTGTGGTGCAAACGCGAGGATACGTGTCCGCCTTAGCCAAGCAGCGGTGAAAACGACAACATACAGTGGGCGTCAATGGCGGTGTCTCGTCTGCGGCCTCAAACAGAACACGGCGAGACCGCGCCGCACACGCTACAATCGTCGCCGCATTGGCTTATCTGGGTTTTCTTGATGGTTGTTCATCATATTTGATTATAACTGATGAGAAAACTAACTGATCGTCAAGAAAACCCCATAATTTGATGTCCCGGAGAGGATTCTCGCTCGAGCGACGCGGTCGCGCCGCATCCTGTTCGAGGCCGCAGATGAGTCACCGCCATTGACACCCACTGTACGTCCGCCGATGGAGGAGAGAGGAAAGCGCCAGAACACGAGTAAGCCGAATGGGGATGGGTACACCACGCCCCATTGATGAGAAAAACGACAGAATATAGGTCTGCGATGGAGGATGGATCCGCAGTGGCTCGGTAGTGTGGGAAGCGACAGAATACGAATCCGACGATGGAGAATGGGTCCGCCTTGGCAAAGAAGTGAGGGAAACTCCTTGGTACCGGTCCGCCCTGGCCAAGTAGTGGTAGAAACGCAAGGATAGGGTCCGCCGATAAAGGAGTGAGGAAGTCGTCAGAACACGAGTCCACCGGGGATGGGTACACCATGTCCCATTAGTGAGGAACACAAAAGAATACAGGTCCACGATGAAGAATGGGTCCGCGCGCAGTAGTAGGGAAACGCCAAGGTTTCGGTCCGCCTTGGCCGAGCAGTGGTGAAAACGGCAGGATACAGGTCCGCTTTTTTCAAGCAGTGGGGTAAATGCTAGGATACGGGTCCGCGATCGAGGAGTGAGGAAAGCGCCGGAACCCGAGTCCACCGATGGAGGATGGGCCCCTCATGCTCCAACAGTGAGAAAAGGGTTGAGTTGTGAGAAAAGATTCATGCGGCAGGTTCATCGATGGGAGAGGGGGGGCTTGCTATCACATAACAGTGTTTGGAATAGTATTAGTCCTACGCAGCCAGTCCGCTTTTTTTTTTGAAAGTGGCTCAAGCGCACATTTGTGCTTATTATATAACCGTACTTCTGTTGCCAATTCTCGTCCGTATTCTCATTTGTATCTCAATCGACAACCTCCACTTCCTCTGAGACACCCAGCCAAACCTTTGTCATCCTTATTATCCCTACAGCAATCTCATTTTGAGTGATTTCGTGTAATTATTTGCAGTATGAACAGTGGACAAAAGATGGGTGAAAATATTGATGTATCGGAAAGTAGTTCGTGTGTAATGAAAACTTGTCAAGCAGGGCTTACACCAGAAGAAGACTGGAAAGCCAACTTTAGCAAGGCGGCAAGATTGGTAGAAAATCGTGATGAGAATCTTGTATTTCTGTTATTTGATTTATTCATGATTAGTTTTGCTCGTTTGTTAATTTTCTGAGGATTTCTTGAGTTAAAGCTTCTTCACGAACCTCAAGTGACTGCCCCACCCCACTTTCTAGCGTCGCTAGTATGGGGCGTTAGTATGTTTGGAATTTCCGAAAAAAATTCGGAAAAAAAATCTGTCTGTCTTGAAAGCAGTGTCTCATCTCACTTTAAATCTGAGCCTCTAAAACATTTGGGACCAACTCGACACTCATCCTGGTGATATACCTGAAATGATCATAAATAAGAAACAAGACGTGCCACAGCTGTCCAACAGTTGTGGCTTGTGCCAATAGTCTTTATTTAAGGGCAGCACCCACGAAAATTTTTGTCATCGAGATTTTAGCGCAGTCTTGAGTTTTCGACTACGGTGAGCACGAGGGTATCGGTCAATTTTGTTAAAACGTCTGAAAAGCCGATTTCTGATTGTCCTTATTTCGCTGAGTTAGATCGGAATGGTCAAATTGCGCGGAACCGATCTGACCAAAAAGTCGATAATGCTGCCTCTGTCGTCACATACTTTTTCGACGAATTTGGGTATTTACCCGGATGTGCAGTGTTTTCGAGCAAAAGAAAATGGGAATAGCAAAAGGGAAGGATGACAGTTGCATAAGTGTATCCGTGGAGCAAGAACAGAAAATGTAAGGCAAAGGACAAGAATGAATATCGCTAATTCACAATTAGAAATAACAATTAAACGATACGAGCCGCAAAAGGGTAAACAACTCTTGAAAAGTAAAAGTAGAAAGTTTTTCTGGGAATTATGACCAAAATAGCGGATGAACTGAGGTGAAAAGAGCGCGGAAAAGAATTTTTCATAGGAAAAACTGGGTGATGGCAGGCAAAAACAGCTGATCCGTGTCAAGTGTCGCTCCAATGCTACGCTTGCAAACAGGAGAACTCGTACCAGCAGGGTGGTTTGTACTGTTGTACTGGAGTTCTACTTGTAATATCTCGCGTAAGCCGTGACTTCCGACACCATTTTTGTCGCAGAATTGTCGAGACTATGCTTGAGATTTGGAAACTTCCAAAAGCTCGACGATGAAGATTATCGTGGGTGCTGCCTTTACTGCATGATATACAACGAACGCGTCTCAACATGTCAAAAACAATTCAGAAACTATAGTGTATTTTTGATGGGGCACCGGTCACCTCTCACAGCCATGGAAAGTTCCAAAACTCTCAGCATATATGGTCCTCTGTGACTTTGAGACACTTCACGTATAACACTGTTCTAGGCAGCTGGTGCAAATTTTATATAATCTCAGAAATCTCAAAAACGAAGGTGGTCATGTGGGACACTGCTTTTAAGGGCAGCAGCTAATCAATCTTCAATTCAGGCGCACCCAATTCTAACGTACACTTGGATGTTAGCTCTTATTCCCGTCTTTCTCCTCGTCGATCTACTGTTATACAAACCCCTAATTATCCTGGAAGCACTGACGTACATTGCTGCGTGGGTTATTCTCGTGTTCTCCAATTCTGCACGATCAAAACAGGTTTGTGTACGTTTCAAGAATGCTTACATAATAATAAGGAAAAAATGAATCCACAATATCTTCATATCTTCACTCACAGACACCATCCCACCGCTTTTAAGATCCTCACGTAAGAAGGCTCTCTAGAAGCTATTGATCAAAATGATATATGTAATTCTGCGCATAACTGCTGAAAAAAAACCGTTTTCGAGCCCCAATCACGCGGAGACACTGAGAGGCGGGGTCTAGACGCTTTCCAAATAATTCGCTCCTATGTACATGTACAAACTCTGTATCTCGCCTTTGCTCTGCCCACTGATTTCTCAAAAATTGGTGCTCTGAAGGGGATTTTCTGACAGTTTTACACGGGATCACATAGGCCATCCTGATCAGCGGCTACTAGGGTTTCTCTTTATGCAAAATCTCAAAAACGATTCTGAGGTGGGACGGTGCTTTCAAAGGAAATTAATAAAAGAGCATTGATAAAATACATTGAAACAGCATTGATAAGAACGCACGACATTGAAAATTTTTTTGAAGAAATCCTGGAAAAATGCCCTTTAGAAGCACAGTATTCGATATTAATAGTTTTGTAGAAGAAGGGAAGATTTAAATGTGCAATAAAAAACTCAGGAAGAATGAGAAAATAGAGGGTTGCTTTGCAAGCGTCGTTCGACCATCCCCAGGTGTGTTTAACCTCAACAAGAAACCAGCACTAACAAGAACATCTTTCGATGCGCACTCAGAAGATATTCATGGAAAACTTATCAAAGCGAATGTAGCATATAGAATCTTCCCCTTATTGGAGCGATTTTCTTAGCCACTACCAAATTAATGCTGGTACAGTTCATAGTTATAATACCTTTGCAGCAGTTCTAGGTCGTATTCGCAACTACTTGCAACGACGGCGACATGTGTAGTCGCCACTGCATCCCAAATCTTTGCAATAGTTGCATTCCAAGCGTGTTCATTTGCGTAAGCAGTTTATGATTACGCATCCATCATTGCTCACATCTCGTGAATCGCGCCTTAGGCATTTTCATTTTCTGGAACATTAGCGATTCTCCATGTTCTTCACGTGTAGGCTTTGCGACGCGGCTGGGCTACGATTTTGCAGCGTTCGTCACATGAACTATGTCTGAGCACGCGATTCAATCGCGGGCTTCTAGAAAGAGTTGTAGACCACTCCCGAGCATTTCACTTAAATAACTCTAACCAAGGCGGCGAGCTCGTCTAGAATCTGTTATCATCTCAGAATCGAAACGAGGTGAGACTCTGCTCTCATTCTAAAGAAATGTTGCTCTAAAAACCTTTCTTTCAATTATTCCTACCGAGTTCTGACGCAAGCTTCGAGCAAGGACCTCAATGGTCAGTCTTAGAGAAGTCATTTTTTTACACAAGAATTTGCACATTGGCAAGTAATGAGATGAGAACGTTAACTGTTTTAGGCTATCGAATCGTTGTATGGTTGGGCTGCTGCTGCAGAAATAGCTTACTTCGCCTACGCCTATGCAACAGTATCGAGGGAGAAATTTCGAATGTGCTTTCTTCGATTCTATTTATATACTTTCAGCAATGATTTCGATTTGAACGGAATAGTTCTTAATCCCGAACACTTCCCGAGGTCCCAGTGGGCTCACAATCACTGTAGCGTCTTTGGTGAATGAACACTGCGCCTATAGCACCTTTTTGGCATGAAAATGTCTGAGTTGGTGTTAGCTGCTAGAATGCTGGCAATATAAGTACGGTGTGTAGGAACCGTACGCTCACGAAGTTTCGAAGGAAAAAGAAATAAGAAAGAGAGAATAAGAATCCTCTTATATAAATCCTGGTGGTGGAACAAATTTTTCTAGAGCGCAGACGTGGGGGGCCGGCACGTGATCGTATTCTTTCATCACGGGCTCCGTCCATAGAGCATGATAGAGCATGTTGGAGAGTGAGGCGAAACTTACGAGACGGTCGACCGATGTTTCATCATGGGTGCATGGATGTAGTGGAACTCGCGGTGGGACCCAACCTTCGCTGGTTCTGTTGGTCACGATGATGATGGATACAGTCGCCAAAGATAAAAGCGGGAGACTTAGACAGTGCTCTCAGGATTTCGCGACGGGACCAGCCTGCTGCGCTGGCAGTCCCGCGGCCTACGAGTGAGACAGTGTTTACCAGTTTTCAGGCTGCATAATGTACGGAGCAGGATTATCGCTATGCAGTGCTATG
>JARK01001547.1:132232-142476 GCA_000688135.1 Ancylostoma ceylanicum
GGAGTGTGGTGCTGGCGGGCAGAAGTGTGAATAACGCCGAGGATATGGATCCACCGATACAAAAAGGTGCCTTGGCCTCATCATTGGGGAAACCCCAAGGATGTGGGTCCACCGATAGAGAAAAGTGAGGCAGCGCTCAGCATTGTGGAAACCCTTGGGTGAGGATGGTGCGCCGGAGTTCAATAGCATAGAAAAGATCAGGCCACAGGTTTGTCGGAGGAGTACGGTTCTGCTCAACAGTGTGGGGAACTTCCAGGGTAAAGAAATATCATGTTCAATAATGGGAGTAAACAACATTACATCGGAGAGTAAATTTACGTGACGAAATGTGATGAAGAATTTTCGATCAGGGCTACCATCAAAATTGGAAGGTTGGGCTGCCAGAATGGCAGAATATACGCTCTTCATAGGTGGGGTCTTGTATTTTGCCATAGTAAATTATTTTCGCTTGTTTCCTAATTTTCTGAGGACTCCGAAAGTGTGAACTCTCTGCGCATTCTTCAAGTGGCTGCCCCACCCCACTTTCCAGCGTCCCGTAGGGGCACTAGTAAAAGATAAACAATTAATAAGAAAAGAGCAAGTAGGAATCGAGAATATATAAAATAGTATGAAGTAATTCTAGGAAACTAAGATTTTCCATGGGGATATCCTGTACCAACACTGGTGAGACCCTGTACACCGATGGTGTATAGGGTCTCACCAGTGTTGAAAATGCCAAGAAATTGGTCCCATGGCGCGAAGGGTGCGCCAGCGCCCAGTGCTGCAAAAAACACTGAAATACGAGATCACTAATGGAGGAAGGTTGTGCTGGCGTGTAGTAGTGTGAAGAGCGCCAAAGATATGGGCCCATCGATGCAAAAAGATGTCTTGGTCCCATTATTGTGGAAATCCCAAGGATGTGGGTCCACCGATGGAGAAAATTAGTCAGCGCTCAGCATTGTGGGGAAACCTTGGGTAAGGAGGGTGCGCCGCAGCTCAATAGCGTATAAAAGACCATGCCACGGGTTTGACGAAGGAGTACCAGTGCGTTTCAGCTCAACAATGTGGAAACGTCAAGACACAGTAATTAAATGCTGTGATAAAAAACGGGAGAACATTACACCGTGGAGTAATTTGCATGACGATATGTGATGAAGAATTTTCGATAAGGGCTATAATCAAGGTAGGAAGCTCGACGTTAGCTAGGCTGCCAGAATAGCAGAACGTTAGCTAGGGTGCCAGAACAGTATGAGCATTTCATAGGTGTGGTTCCGTGTTTGGGCACAGTTAATGATTTTCGCTTGTTTCCTAATTTTCTAAGATCTCCAAAAATGTGATTACTCTGCACAAACTTCAAGTGGCTGCCCCACCCCACTTCCTAGCGTCCCGTAGGGGCGCTAGTAAGAAAGAAGACATGGAAAGAAAAAGAAAAAAAGAGAGAATAAGAATAAGAATAAGAAATAAGAAGGAGAGAATAAGAATAAGAAAGGGAGAATGAATGGAACTAATGCGTTTGTGCACAGATGTTGTTTGTAGTTGGTTTGTGTGTGCTCACCAATCCATTAACGACTATGCGGTGATACACATCACCACACCTCAAAGCTGGACCTTCAAATACACGATAGCTATTTATGCTCATCCGAAATGGGAGCCTTGTGAATCAAATCCGGTATGTTGCAGGGTAACATCCTTCACTCGTGGTGCTCTACTACTTGGCAGATTTCTGGCTTTTTCACTTGCACAACTTTTTATCCTATTGCAAATGGGAAAATACCATACCTTCAAAGTAATTTCTGTGGTAGTACTTTGCATCTCACTATTCTTCGCAAGCATTCTACCTCCCGTTTCATGGAAACGTACCTACGAAGACAAGCTTCTATTATTAGGTTGGTGAGAATTGCTATCACTATAGAGTAAAACTCATCTGTTCGTGTGTTTGTTGGTTATCGCTTATATCTCACGATTCAACCGACAGACACACATGAAATCTATACCGTTCGACTCAGAATTGTGCCGCGCAGTGCAACGTCAGGGTCTTTTGCCATTTTTCCAGAAATCGGTTTTATCGATTTTTGGCCCCCTATCCCCATCACTATAGAGTAAAACTCATCTGTTTGTGTGTTTGTTGGTTATCGCTTATATCTCACGATCCAACCGACAAACACACATGAAACCTATACCGTTCGACTCAGAATTGTGCCCCGCAGTGCAACGTCAGGGTCTTTTGCGGTTTTTCCAGAAATCGGTTTTATCGATTTTTGGCTCCCTATCCCCATCACTATAGAGTAAAACTCATCTGTTTGTGTGTTTGTTGGTTATCGCTTATATCTCACGATCCAACCGACAGACACACATGAAACCTATACCGTCAGAATTGTGCCCGGCAGTGCAAAAATTTATTCTCAGACATTCGTGTGGGCGATGGGCAGGTAGGACCCCCATCGCCCCGCCCACTTTTTGAGTTGAGGGAGCGTATCTGGACGTCCAAGAAGAGCAGAGCGTGCTGCCCATAACCCCGGTCGTCCCCCCATCCGCCGGAACCCAATAATGAGCTCGGGGGAACAGGGCACGTGGGGGAACGTATTTCGATTGTCGGGGGTAGGTGCCCCACGATTTTGGGTCCACCCCCAGGTACAACTGGGGGTGGACCCATTTCCACCTGCATCCCACCCCCACGAATGTCTGAGTTGTCATCTGCGCAAAGCGCAGCTTCGCCGCACTTCACGTAGATCACAATGATTTTTTGTACTGCGGAGCACAATTCTCACCCGAACGGTATAGGTTTCATGTGCGAATGTCTATGAATAATCTAGCAGAGGAAAAAGCGGATGTTTATTTATTGTTTATTCATTATCTTATTGGAATACAAGTTGATATCAGTATTTAAACTCTCAGGGTTCTGTCTGAAGTCAATTGAGCGTTTTCAAAAGGGTTAAATGCGAAGTTGAAGTTTCTATACGGAAGCGATTAACACACATTTTGATTACATTCCTGCAAGTGCTCCGACTCGCTTTCGGCGAGCACCGCAACTGTCGGCTTCATCTGCTTTGTTAAAAATTATTGGTACGTCAGTACCGAAGTCCCGCGAAGCGGACAAGTGCGAGACTCGCCGGAGGCGAGTCGCAGCACTTGCATATTGATAAGCTCTAGATGTTACCATCTGATGCGCATCACGCAACTTGCATTTTTCTTCACATCTTATTTTAGAACTCAAGCCGAAGAAAACTCTCGACGGTCGCCACAGCTTCAGGGACTTGGCGAAGCTTCACATCAAGGCAATTCTCCGTGATATTAGAATAATTTACGCAAACAAAATCACGATGATGTGGTCGATATCATGGGCAATGGCCAACTGTGCGTATTCTCAGGTTGACAAGTTTGTCCGCAAGTAGATATACGCATTTCTCCGTAATGACATATGCCCCAGAATTTCCGCCAAATGAAAAAGTGTGTTCCCATTCTAGGTTGAGAACTGTGCACGAATGCTATGGAAATTAAAAGCTGCAGAGCACCCACAAATTTACGATGGAATTGTTAATATGTCTTGTTCGCTCACAGGTGAGATAATCAAGATATTTGTTTGGCCGTACTCTTATGCAGTAGGTATTTGATTTTTGAGAAACATCCAAGTGGAAAAATCGAGCAGAACCCGTCTGCTTCCGAACGGATTTTGCTTATTTTTCTTAGAAATGTTTCCCAACTTCGCCCAAAGAATACACGTAACTCTCCAGGAAATGAGCGAAATCTGCTGAAATTTCTACGATCTCCGCCTGGAAAATAAGCGAATTCTGCCGGAAGACACGCGAAAATAGCTAGGTCGTTTGCTGTTACGACAACTCCATATCTTTTTCGGCGTCCTCGGGCACAGACCGCACAAAGCATTTGCACACACCCACGCGCGTGAGTGCATGTTCACACTCATATGCCGGCCGTATGAATCGATTTCAGCACTGTCGTACTAAGGAGTCCAACCCCTAGATCTACAGTGCAAGCGCATGTCCGCTTTTGGTCAGCGGTTAACCCCCTATCAGCCACCCGGGGTCGCGCCACGTAGCCTCGCAGCAAATCGGCTAGGATCCCTCATGCGAGGGAGATCCGTGGAGTAGTTAAGCTCGAACGCATGTACAAGTGCGCTCAACATGTTCAACCCCGCCCCGTTCTTTTTGCTGGCGCGCGACAGGAGCTGTCTTTATTTATCAGCTGATATGGCATCGATCAGCATTTTCCGATAACGATGATCCGTGCTGCACCAACGCAGCCATACCCTTCGCAGCGATAGATCGCTTGCTCACACTCATATGCCGGCCGTACAG
Source organism: Ancylostoma ceylanicum (assembly GCA_000688135.1). NCBI lineage: Eukaryota > Metazoa > Nematoda > Chromadorea > Rhabditida > Ancylostomatidae > Ancylostoma > Ancylostoma ceylanicum. The sequence goes on from JARK01001547.1 coordinate 136,525, forward strand.
TGGGCGCCGATGGCGGTGACCCGTCTGCGGCCTCGAAAAGCGCGCGTCGCGACCGCGCCGTTCACGATGGAATCGTCGCCGCGATGGCGAATCTGGGTTTTCTTGATGGTTGTTCATCACATTTGATGGTAACTAATCGGAAAACCAACTGAATATCGAGAAAACCGCATAATTTGCTGTCCCGGAGTGGATCTCTGCCTGAGCGGCGCGGTCGCGCTGCGTGCTTTTGGAAGCCGCAGACGGGTCACCGCCATCGACTCCCACCGTATATGTATCCCCAATCAGGCCTCGCCCACGCACATGTGCATCGGGCGAACAGCTTCACACCCGCATTTTCTATAAAAAAACACACACTTGTACTAAAATTGGATTGATTCCCCCTCAAAAGCGGACTTATTTTGGCAGTTTTGCCAGAAAGTACAGTGCGTTTCAGAATTATAGGACACCCCCGGATTTCCCACTCCCGGGTTTTCCTCTAACCATGGAATTTTCCCTCTAGTACTATTGTGATCAGCAACTGAAATAACCCTGGTACCCAATTTTTGAGCCCACGGTAGCAACTCTGGTTTTTTAAAATTTTATTTTTCTCGTTTTGCCCAACTCGCGGTCATGACACACCTTCAGATTCTAACAAGTTTATTTGCGACACAATCGAATTCACGGAATTTCGATAATTTATGGAGCATCTGTGGACCACACTGATTTCATACAGCCCGCTACTCCTGCTCCTTAGAGGGAATCTGAGGACATGTGCGTCGATAGACAAAGCGCATGCAACACTGCCTATCTCAATTTTTCAGCCAATCATTGCTGATCGAGGTGCACTCAAAAATGAGTGAAAAGGACCCACTCTAGTCCTACACTAAAAATACAGTTAGCACTAGTCACAAGCTGCTCCGCTAGCTTTGCTAGGTGGCTATCCAAGTTGGCAACACTCGCCCGACAACGAGGTTTTTCCACATTTTCTTACTATACCCATGGATCGGTGGCTCAAAATGACGGGAATTGCTCGCTGGCATTCTCTGATGTCTGGTGCTGTCAGACCATGTTCCAGTCTCTTACTGGTCAGGTCTGCTTTTGCCGGGATGTGAACCCAAAAACGCAACAGCAACTTCAAAGAAATTTCTTTTCCTAAAGGTCTTGGCTGTTTTCCGCTATCACGTCAATAACCCTCCCGTTCATCATAATAACGAAGTGTGGTATATAGCCACCTCATTCATGACCAATCAGAGTACTTGGAACAGGATATGCTCACTTTATCAAGTGTGACATTTTGTTCCCTACATGTCATCAGCTACTGTCTATTTCGTGCGGAACAGACACTTGAGCAAGCACAGCACGGTGTCTGGTCTGGCAGCGTCGGACTTCAGAAAACTCCTCTGACTAATATCCGTCATTTTAAACCACCCATCCGCGGGTTTTGGTAAAGAAATATGGGAAAACCTCGATGTAGGGCTAGTGTTGCCAACTTGGATCGCCACCTAGCAAAGCTAGCGGAGCAGTCTGTGGCTAGTTCTAACTGTATTTTTAAATTAGAACTACAGTCGGTCCTTGTCACCCAGTTTTGAGTGCACCTCCATCAGCAATGAGCGGCTGAGAAGTTGAGATAGGCAGTCTTCCATGTTCGATGTCTAACGACGCGGATGTCCTCAGATTCCTTCTAAGGAGCAGGAGTAGCGGGCTGTATGAAATCAGTGGGATCCATAGGTGCTCCATAAATTATCGAAATTCCGTGAATTCGATTGTGCGGCAAACAAACTTGTTAGAATCTGAAGGTGTGTCATGACAGCGAATTGGGCAAAAAAAGAAAAATAAAATTTTGAAAAACCAAAGTTGCTGCCGTGAGCTCGAAAATTGGGTACCAAGGTTATTTCAGGTGCTGATCACAATGGTACTAGAAGGAAAATTCCATGGTCAGAGGAAAAGCCGGGAGTGGGGAATTTGGGGGTGCCCTATAATTATGAAACGCACTGTACATTCATAACTCACTGCGTCGAGTAGGTCCAGACTATATTGTTATCCCGATGTAGAAAATGAGGCGAGACAGCGTCTTTGACGTGATGCAACTCGGAGAGAACATTTGTAGCTTCAAAATGTTTGCACCTTTACAGAGCTATATTCAAGTGGACGCAAAGCTATGCTTTCGAGATGTCTTGTGGTGGAAATTCGCATGAAACTACTTAATTCTGGAAACGTTCGGAAATATTCATCAACTGGTTGCTCATTTGACTGACAAGTTCAAAAATAGGAGTTTACTTACATCGCTGCCGCAACGGCATCCATCGCATGCTGGAAAAGTGTGACAGTTGGGGTATTTTGTCGCCGGTCGACAACTTTTGTCGCGCACCTCCACTTGCCACGGCGGCAAAAGTGTGAAGACCTTCACAATATAAGCTAGATGAACATTCAAAACGATCTAGTTATCCGTTTTTTGAACGAGTAGGGTATGGCCCCAAATTTTGGATTTGCCGTAAATCTCTAATAAAGTAAGATAAAATCTCCCATTTTCAGGTCTGCTAGTAGTGCTTGTGGTACTTTATGTTCCCGTAGACTGGTCCCATTTTGGCCAGTTGTTCATTGGCGTTCATTCGCTCTCTAACGCTCTTGTATTACTCCTGATATCGCACACGAATAGTCTCCTTATTATCTATTTTGGATATGGAGCATATAGTGTGATGTATCAAGCACTAATAACAATTACACAGTAAGTATATTGCAAAAGTGCAATTAAATACAGCACCCGCTCAAATTTTTTAGCTCTAGAGAGATCTAGAGCTCATAGACAACAGTGAAGTTTTGTAAAACACACCAGAAACCCGCAAAATCGGGATCCTGTTTTTCGGACGGTTCATCGCCTCCACTGTTAGTTACGAGTCTCACCACGCACAAATCACATGCGCTTGTGAAAGTGCTCGCTCCTAGGTAAGCTCGCGCATGCGAGGCAGATATTATAGTTTGCGATTGTGATTCGTAGTAAACCATGATCCTGTGTGATTTGTGTTCGTATAACACATGTAATACGCTGGCAGTATTTGTCACTCTTGGCGGTTTAACTTGTAATCGAGATTTTCGACGGGTGCTGCCTTTAATCAACTTCGCAAATTCATGCCTACCCTCAGGTTCAATCTGGTCGATGGTGCTGATATGACATCGTGTGGCTTTGTGTTTGGACTGAATAGCTTTGTTGGTCTCGCATTCCAATCAATTTTGACAATCGTCATCGCAAGCTTATTCGATCTTTCTACAGTTACGAGGCCACAGGTAAGGGCCAACTGTGCATTTTCCAGTGCAATGAGTAACGTGTCAACATAGGTCATTGCCCCTCTTTGTTGAATATTTCTTTGCCGACCTGCGATCTTCTATGCATGTTTGTACATGATTCGGAAGCGCTGTTCTAGAAGAATACAGTTGTTTTTTTAAATAAAGCTAACAATTTGCTTACAGTCGCTATCAGTCATCCTTGTATCACACAGCACCCTTCTACTGAGCTGCGCAGTAGCACCTGTGCATCATCATAGATGGTGCTGCGCGGCATAGCAGATGGGCTGTGCTGAGTGATGTAAGTACAATTGAGAGCAACTGTAAAGCCCCACACAAGGTTTTGCCGCAGAGCGAGTTCTCGCCGGGCGGCAAGAGGGTGTCCCGACAAGCCTTTGCCGCTCAGCGATGTAGGGATACCCAGAGTTGAGCGGGTGCGCGGCGATTAGCAGTAGGACTAGGACTTTTCTACACCACCAGTAAATCTTACACTTTGTTTGGATTTCTGTAAGATTCTTTGTTAGAGATGAACGTGACTGTGAGGAACGCCCCTTCCATATATTCTAAATATTATTATAGGTTGTTCCAAAATAAATGACCGCAACCTAGTAATGAATTTTTGGAAGTCCATAAATTCATTATTTGAAAACTAGACAGACAAACCTTGAAAGGTTACAAAGGAGAAGACCTGCTCTATCTGCACTTTGAAGAGACTTCCTGAATCACCATGTTTAATGGATTCTGCAGACCACAGTGTGCGATGAGGCAGAGTATGGTTTTCGCGCTCTCCCATTTTTTAGACTCTTTTCCAACCCTAATAGGACAAAAGCCAGATTTGGTGTTAGATCTGCATTTGGCCAGGTACTCGTGTTCTAACCACTTAGAAACTGTGACTACAGAAGCACTTCCAGAGCGACACGGGCTTCCAAGTTTGATCGAGTGATAGTCATGAAATTTCTCAGGAACAAAAGCATAGTTCAGGAGGCAGGCCGAGAATTCTCAAACAGTCCATAAAAATGTTAGCAGCTAGGTTGGGCGCATCTAAATCAGTGGTAGCTCTGCCTTTCTGGCAATTAAATTTGGTGAAGGAATAGGCGAAGTGGATTTTGAACGAAAGCATTGCCGGACAGTGCTTGACTTGCGGCACCACTTACTTGAATCCCTTTAATAACCAGTGTTGTAGAATTTTCTAGAAAAATGAGGCACTATTAGTGATAAGTGGACATTGCTTAATGAAATGGAGTTTTGTCCCGCTTGTATCGCTCAGGGATACCGGGATATATTCAAAAAACCTCGACATTTCAGAAAAATATAACTTTTCCTGATGGATGAATTACTGCTCGAGAGGTTCGACAGGAGCTAGACCAGGCCAAGAGCAAAATTCACTAAATGCCTCGCCTGTTACCATTTGGGTCTCTGTCTCGAGATTCGGTACAGCAATTATTAGTTTTAGTGAGCCGAAGAAGTGCACTCCTACTGGCGGGATGGGCAAATTCATACAGGTTCACACTCATCCAAGCAAAATTTCTTTGAGTGAGGCTCTGGATCTCTCCTTGTAATATTGTGTTGGCCACACTTTTGCCTAATAGAATATCCTTTTGAACCTGCAGTGAAGCGGCTTTTCATCTGGAAAATTCATGTGAAACAATGTGTACCAACAATTGACCTTTCGTATTTCGTTTACTGCAGTGGTTTAAGCTTTTCTCTTTCTTTAAGATTTTCTGTACTGCAAAAATCTGCTGGGAATTCTGATGATGGCAATCCTTATTTCAAAACAAAAGCTTAAGTTCGAGCTGAGTTACGCACCTTGGAATGCGCACTTCCAAAACGGCCATTATTTTCGGGACAACTGTGATACTGTGAATACCATGAACCTGTGAACTGTGAATTAATACTGTGAACCTGGGTGTCCAGGTAAGAGACCTCCGTCTCATCAGTATAATCCCTACAGTACCCGGCTACCACCACCAAAAGGGATTCTAGGGCTAACTGCGCTACATCATCGTCATGCATAACACTTGAAACATAAAAGGTAACGTAAAAGATATCGCTTCAAATGTTCCAGATTGAGGTTAAACACACACCGAAGACGTCAAGTGAGAAGTACTAAACACAAGTCATAGTAAGAGTAATCATTGACGAAGTGCAGTATGTTCAAGGTCAAAAAGTTACCAATACTGACCAATCGACCTGTGATAAGACATTGTCCTTGAAACAACTGAACACCAGCGACTTCCTAAGTTCAAAGAGGACATATAGGGAACGTCAATCACGATTGCCACTCCCGCGGACTGGCGGCCACGCCACGCGGCGCGGGCGAGCGCTGTGGATGTTGAGTGTTGCCTCGTCCGCGCCGCGTGAATGCCGCGGCGCTCCAGTCTGTGGGAGAAGCAATCGTAATAAATGTTCCCTGTTTATGGTCCCGTTGACACCAATCACTCCAATGAAAAAATTTCATTTACGAAGGCATCAGAATCCCTTGGGAGGAATCGTGAGGTCTGAGCGGACATTATATTCTTCAAAAGTGTCACTTGAATAAGATAATTCATTTGGAAGATTCTAATCGAAAGGGTTCAGTAATTTTACCTGGTAATGACGTCGGGCTCATCATAGGTGGAATACCCTGAGTATCGTGCTCACCCAACCTTCACTTTTAGCCGAGGCAGGGAGGGAAACTTCACCTTGGGGGGGGGG
>JARK01001547.1:143503-163748 GCA_000688135.1 Ancylostoma ceylanicum
AAAATTCTCTCGTGAAAATCAAAGATTTCTCGGATTTTCCGCCCAACATTTCTCAGGACACAGTAGAGCTGAGTCGAAGCCCGGCTAAAGTAGGATGAACGGGACTCAGTAGTATGTAAATATATGCGAAATTGGTAGTGGATTCAGAAAAGAGGCAGAGAAATGAAATTTAAAATTTTTCATTTTTTCCGATTTTTGGGACGAATTTTCAGGGAAACAAGGGCGCGCTTCACGGATCCATGATGTGCTTGGTAATCATCAATGACAGATTAGATAGAAAATAAGTGACGATTTGGAGCAGGTCTCTCACGAGTCTTGCTGTTGGCCGTGCAAAATCCGTAAAAATAGGTGCATGTCGGAGTTGGGTCCGCGCCGCGGCCCGCTACGCGCCAGGTATTGACCGTTCGTCAAAGGAGCAGTTGCCTGGAAGGAGAGGAGGGTTTTCTCTATCGAACCGTATACAACGCTCCTATATTCGGTCGCTCCTTCATCCCGCCATTTTTTCCAAACATCCTGAATTTTCAACTTTTAATCGCTTTTTTCAGGCTTGGTTGAAATCGATGTTCTAAGGCGCGGTTGCTTACGTAATCAGCTCACTGTCCTGCATCTACTAGTATAAGAGCCGGAGCTGGAATTTGCGTGGGAAACTCTGCCGCCGTTTAGGTGAACACGCCATAACGGGCGTGCTCACCTAAAGTCTCTGCGTCTCCACCACCAGTGCACTATTTCGCCAGGCTANTTTTGGGACGAATTTTCAGGAAAACAAGGGCGCGCTTCACGGATCCATGATGTGCATGGTAATCATCAATGACAGATTAGATAGAAAATAAGTGACGATTTGGAGCAGGTCTCTCACGAGTCTGGCTGTTGGCCGTGGAAAATCCGTAAAAATAGGTGCATGTCGGAGTTGGGTCCGCGCCGCGGCCCGCTACGCGCCAGGTATTGACCGTTCGTCAAAGGCGCAGTTGCCTGGAAGGAGAGGAGGGTTTTCTCTATCGAACCGTATACAACACTCCTATATTCGGTCGCTCCTTCATCCCGCCATTTTTTCCAAACATCCTGAATTTTCAACTTTTAATCGCTTTTTTCAGGCTTGGTTGAAATCGATGTTCAGAGGCGCGGTTGCCTACATAATCAGCTCACTGTCCTGCATCTACTAGCATGAGAGCCGGAGCTGGAACTTGCGTGGGAAGCTCTGCTGCCGTTTGGGTGAACACGCCGTAACGGGCGTGCTCACCTAAAGTCTCTGCGTCTCCACCACCAGTGCACTATTTCGCCAGGCTAGGTGAGCACGCCCGTTATGGCGTGTTCACCTAAACGGCGGCAGAGCTTCCCACGCAAATTCCAGCTCCGGCTCTTATACTAGTAGATGCAGGACAGTGAGCTGATTACGTAAGCAACCGCGCCTTAGAACATCGATTTCAACCAAGCCTGAAAAAAGCGATTAAAAGTTGAAAATTCAGGATGTTTGGAAAAAATGGCGGGATGAAGGAGCGACCGAATATAGGAGTGTTGTATACGGTTCGATAGAGAAAACCCTCCTCTCCTTCCAGGCAACTGCNGCCCGTTATGGCGTGTTCACCTAAACGGCGGCAGAGCTTCCCACGCAAATTCCAGCTCCGGCTCTTATACTAGTAGATGCAGGACAGTGAGCTGATTACGTAAGCAACCGCGCCTTAGAACATCGATATCAACCAAGCCTGAAAAAAGCGATTAAAAGTTAAAAATTCAGGATGTTTGGAAAAAATGGCGGGATGAAGGAGCGACCGAATATAGGAATGTTGTATACGGTTCGATAGAGAAAACCCTCCTCTCCTTCCAGGCAACTGCGCCTTTGACGAACGGTCAATACCTGGCGTGTAGCGGGCCGCGGCGCGGATCCAACTCCGACATGCACCTATTTTTACGGATTTTCCACGGCCAACAGTCAGACTCGTGAGGGACCTGCCCCAAATCGTCACTCATTTTCTATCTAATCTGTCACTGATGATTACCAAGCACATCATAGATCCGTGGAGCGTGCCCTTGTTTTCCTGAAAATTCGCCCCAAAAAATCGGAAAAAATGAAAAATTTTAAATTTCATTTCTCTGCTTCTTTTCTGAATCCACTACCAATTTCGCATATATTTACATACCACTGTGTCTCCTCTCCTACCTTAGCTCTTCTGTGTCCTGAGAAATGTTGAGCCTTCCCCTCCCCCCCCCCCGACGTTCATGATTTGGTGGGCAACCTTCACTCTCCAGTCTCCACATTCCATATCTGAAGAGCCACTGTCTTATTCTCCTTTTGAAAGCCATTTCTTCAATATTTATTCATTGCGCAATAGTTTCAGGTTACTCTTGAAATCTACTCCGGATACCATTTCGCCGTAGGCGGTGCCCTCATCGCTCCAATCTTGTATCAAGTACTTAAATACCTTTGGATGAAGAAAGGAAGATATAATCTCGAAAAAATTGTGGCACCTATCAAGATTTGGAATCTATGATAAATATCAACAGCACTTACCAAAACTATGTTTAGATTCAGGTAAGGGGTTTGGGTGAGATGACTAAGCCAATGTTCCTATGCTGTTGAAACGCACTTGTTTGAGACCTTCTACCATTAAATAAGGGAGATGGTTTAGGTGGTTTCTGGTTAGTTACCTGTCACGAGTGAATCCTACGGCCCTCATTTAGCAGAATTCGGAGTTGTCGCCATATAGTCTCAATTTTTCGAATGCTTTTTAAAATTATATTGGGTTGGGCAATAAGTTCGTGCGGTTTTTCAGGGGCACTAGAAGTACTGCTCCTCATTCACAACATCAATTACAACAAGTGATTTATGTAGCCCCTTTCCTCCGCTATTGATTTTATCAGAGACGGAGCAGCTCCTCGGTTTCTTTTCCATGAAAAGCCACATTGTTTGGGACGACTCAATTCGTGACTCTCAACTGCAACTTCCTACAGGAATTCTATAAATTGTCCAAGAAAATAACCAGAATTAGTAGTTAGGGACTGCATCAGGCTTGCAGGGGTAGTATGGGTGAGTTTACCCTTTATTCTAGATTGTACGATACCGTTTTAGTGGAATTTGACCGGAGGCGGCGCGCCCTCTCAGTGTGAGGGGTCACCTCGTACTGAGCCCCTCTAAGTTTTTTCGCGAAATGAATCAGTTGAACTTAGTTTTTGCTAGAATTTAACATTCTTAGTGGTTCTTCTTTTCAATTGGAGCAAAACCTGGCGCGTAAACGTCTCACTGTTCTTCAAACTACACATTTGGGAGGGGGCATCCTCTGGGCTAAAATTAACCTTTCTGAGGTGGGCATCCATTTTTGCGCCGTCTTTTCAACAGTAATGGCTTCTTTTTACATGAGTTCGATATCTGTTGCCTTTTCAGTTGCATTCGATCCAGGAGAGAAGTCAAACAGTAGGAGTGGTCGAAGGTTGTCGTCCTAGTCGAAATGGTGACTCACACTCCAGGCAGTAGAAAATGAGGTGTGGCGAGAATTGGCGAAATCGGTTAGGATATTTACAAAGAGTAAATCAAGGGCTACAAAATAGTTATTGACTCGCAACCAAACCAAGTTTGATTCCCAGCAAAAAAGTAAGGTGAAAAAAACCGCATGAACTTATTGCCCAACCCAATAGCTTATTTTTGCCCATCTGTAGCTTACTAACGCAGTACTTGAGAAGAACACTTTGTTTTTTTTTTCGTGTATAGTCAACTCCAAATGTACGCGGGCAAGAGTTGGGGCCGCGGCGCGGGTTTCCTCCGTGTCTCTGCCCTGCAGGCCCTGCAGCCTCCGTGCAGCAGACACCGAGAGAGCCGCGCCGCTGTCCCAACTCTTGCCTGCATACTTTTGGAGTTGACTATACATCCTCGCTAGTCTCATAGAACTCATTTGCACTATTTCATCCAGGTTCGACGGCGTCGTGCTTCAAGTAAAAGTTCTGTCTCGATCAACGACTTCTTTGAAATAAATATTCCTCCATTCACCTAAATTGCTAGGTAAAATAGTATTCAAAAGCGAGTCTACATTTGCGCAATTGAACTGCTAAAAACGAGACCACTCTGCGAAAAGAGAGTTTATACTGAGCTCACAGCAATACAAGTCTCTCTCTCCTGAACAGTGTTGTTTAGTTGAGGAGCTGCTCCACAAGCAAAAAGCTCAAGATTCATGTTAAAAAAGCTTGAATAAATCCCAAGGAAAGGGGGAGAGAGTGTCTGTTACAAATAGTGAACTGTCTCATATTTGTGTATACTAGTTGCTGAGTGTTAACATAGGTGTGTGAAATCACTTGAGGTGTAAGTTTGATGCTCAAAATCATGGACATGAGAATTATTGAGGTGCAGACCAATCGCCCAAACTGCCCTTGAGGCTCACGTAAAGAACATTACCCTTGCGAGCGCCCTTTACTGTGCCGAAGCAAAACACACAAAAAAAGGTGATCAGATTCGCGATCAGCGTTGTGGATAACCCATGTGAGCATGCAAGAACTTTGTGGAGTTCATAGACCCACAATTGAGTCATGTGTACAGGAAATCTAAAAATAATCAAAGATGAAAGACTAAGGAATATCTTCAGTAAGGGAACTAAGTACAGAATCCATACCAATGTGACTAGATATCAGATATATGAAGAGGTTAACAAGTTGGCTATTGAGATTGCTAAAAAGTTTAGAATTAAGTTCAAGTATCATAGAGCACTAGAACAGCAGCTGGCAGAGAAAATAGAAAAGCTTTTACGTAGACGAATTCGAACCAAATTGTACAACCTGACTGACCCTAGGATTGTGGAAGAAGAAAAATATGAACAAAAAAGGTTGAGTGAGTTGCATAAGGATTTTGTAGTAACGCCGACAGACAAAGCCTCGTCTAACTTTTGCATAACATGTAAAAAGCTGTATGTTTTGATGATAAACAAAGGAAGTGGAACAAACAAGTAACGAGGGAAGCACTTATCTGCGTACATCATTCTCAGAGGAAGATATCAAAGAAATTCATAGTAGAATGCTTGCGAGTTTGAATATAAAAAGTGAGCAAAGGTTCAAGGATATACCTAGGATATATGGCATACCAAAAATGCATAAGAACCCTATCAAGTTTCGTTTTATAACCGGGGCGAGAAACTGTACACTAAAACCATTGACAATGACATTACAAAAAATATTGCTACATTTCTACAAACATTTTGGTAACTACTGTAATGTCATCAGGCAAAGAACTGGTGTTAAGCACTTTTGGTCNTTTCGAAGACCCATGCTCACCATTATTCCACCTATGTTTTAGGTGTCGTTCCTTTGCGACATCCTTCTGGAGAACATCGAAAATGACGTGAATGCTGGGGAGAGCTGCAAGAGAGCGAAGGAGGTTGGACCACCTTATTCTGATTTAGAAAGATAATTACTTAATGTTTTCTTTTTTCTGTTGCTGCTCTCTATCAAGTTCATTTATGCACTCCTACAGACGGTCAGTTTCAGCTGTACACCGAGCTCGTCTCTCTGGATCCTGTGCGTTCCAACTATTGGAAGCATCAGATGCGAGTAGCCGATAATTTGTTGGAAAGACGAAGCTACAAGACAGTCGCGAAGTGATAGTGATGAAGGCGAACATCTGATGAATCATATCACGAGGCTGAGTATCACAACGTTATGATCTTCGATGCAAATCTTTGTATAAATACCATTTGAGTGCACTAGTTCCTGCCATAACCGGTACATTTCCATTCTCAATGTTGTGCGGATGACTTTTTAAATAAACTTTTTTATCGCTTTGTTGTGAGATAACTCGAATTCCGACATCGGTTCTCTATCCTTTCAAGACGTTGCGGTGAAAGCGATATCGATTTATTTAATTCAGATGGGGCTTGGACCTGATCACAAGGTTTTGGTAGTACTGGACCATGGGTCTCGTTTCGCTAAGAATGCTGGTAATGTGAGTGATCACATCTGTGTTTGAAATTCATTAGTGGCGTGAAATGTATTTTTTAGCCCCTCAACATCACTCTCAAAGAATCGAACACGAGCCGTACGGTAACTGATCTCGTTGGTTTTCTTGCCTTCATTGTTGAATGTAACAGGGGGTCCCGTTTGTAGGTGGGAAAGTGCGACAAATCTCTTTGGACATGGTGTGTCGAAGCAACGTTAGAGCTGCATCGGGTCGTCTTCGACTTGTTCTCTGGCGAGCATGATGCAGGGTGTGCTCGCCTTGTGCGGCTCGTCCTGGCAGACTGTGTTGGGAGAGTCCTGCAGCCACGTTGGGGTACTGAACTTGTCACACAGCAAGAGGTTGGTACAGTTTAGAATGTCGAAGTTCCTCTACTGGCTCCTTTTAAGAATTTTAACGGATTGTTTGGATATATTGACCTTTTTAATAGGTTGAGTCGAAAGTTCTCGGACGAATTGACATCACCTTTATTTATCCTACAATTTTCAAACGATAACTGCTAATATGTTATACACGGTCGTGATCGCCTCGACGAGCTCTGTCGAATAGTCACAATGCCGTGACTGTAACTCGTCCAAGGGGCGTGGCTTAACTGCAATTCTGAAAAACGCCTAAAAATCGTGAAATCCGGCGTATTGATGTATGTAATGGAAATTTGTGCATATTTTGGGATAGTTATGAATGCTCTTTCAAATGAGCATAAAATCGAGAAAATCGGTTGAAAAGTAGGCGTGACTTAACTAGGCGGTTGCGGAGGGTGGAGTGGCAATGGATTAAAATCGCGCGGCATTGCGGCGGGAAAGGAACTAGTTCGGAAATTTCGTTAGTGTGCGGTTTTGAAAGCTTTTTATGCTCTATCAAACGGTAGCTTGCGCATCCATCTTCGTTAGCTCTTTGCTGAGTTACGATCTCTAGAAATCAACACTACCGCAATGTCCGAGAGCTTTCGACTTAACCTAATACTTGGAGAACTGAATTATAATGGGATATAGTCAGTCAAACAGGTTCATGATTCAAGTTGCATCAGTTTAAAAAAAGCCATTCTTCAATAGCTAGACCGCTTCAGATTTTGAATTCGCTCTCTGCTATTGGCCTACCTTCGACTAGTGATGACAGTGATGGTGTGGCTCTCAGTGGAATAACTCTTGCCATTGAAGCGCTTAGTCAACTCAGTGACGCGCAAATAAAAGGCGACGGGTCTTGTGCACCGAAGAAAAGTTAGTGCTGCAATTGCCACCCATGTTTTTCTTTTGTGATATTCTTGTATTTAGAAGAGGGAAGGACCAAAGAGGAAAGGAGCAATTTCAGTCGAGTACCGAAGTGCTGGGAAACACCATCAACTTCCTCAGTCACCTCAGAATCAGATCGTAAAGTCGTAGAGAACACGGGATCTGTGGTTATCTTTACATCGTTTGCGGAGTAAGTGGTGTCATCGTAGTGTTCGCGTTGGGACTACTGCTTTGGCTTTATTGGTGTAATTGTAGGGATGAACGCCTAACCGAATTGGAGAATGAAGTAGCAGATGTCATAAATTGTCGGAATAGAATAATTAAATCTCTACAAGATAACTCGTGAGTTCGGCCCGTGAGGAAGTTTACTTGTTCTTCACGGCTACCGCTGTTCGAAACATCCTTCTAGGTTCTCTTGTATCAACCATGTAAAGCTATATATTATCAATGTTCTTCCAAATGATCAAATATCTACTGCAACCTCGAAGCCGTTCAGAGAAGTAGGTTTTGCTTTATTGATATGGTCTCCATAGAATCTCCAGGTATTTTCATTCCAAAGAAATAGATTAATGCTTTCTGTTGACTGGGAGAGAGAATATACGTCTTAAAAACTATCAACAATAAGCAAGATGTTTTCTGTGAGGAATTATTGACTTTTCCTATGAGTTAGTTGCAAAGAATCGCCGAAAAAATGTTTTCCCATTTTTTTCGAAATTTTTCTTAGCTGCGTTTTCTTGCTTTTAATTTTCATCTGTTTGGGTTCTGAAAGAACCCTTTCCTTTTTCTTCATCTTTCAATGGAGTACCTTTTCTCTTTAATCTGTTTGTCACTGCTTTAATAGTGGTGTAGTACATTGAATGGAAAAAATGGACCTATTTCAATGATTTTATGTTCAGATTTCACCCACATTATCTTCTTGCATTTTCTCCCGTCCAGCCGGAGACCAATTGATTTCAGTAATACACTCTGTTTCCATAAATATTTACGACCTTGTTTCAACCACGATCTCAGGAATACCCATGAAGGTGGGACTTTGATTCGAGGCTTCTTTGTTGAGCATGTTTTTCAAAAGTAGGAAAATACCGTTTTGGGTGAGAAACCGTGTCTTATGAAAAAGAAGGTTTACGCTGTCATGAAATCTAGCATTTCGCACTTCGCGATTGCTATGTCACAAGATGATAATGGAAAGACTGCACATTTGGAATAGGTTTTTTTTCGTATTTTGAACCTGAGATACTCAGTGTTGGCCTTTTTCTTCACCATATTCCTTGGCTTCATTTGGCTTTGTTAACAGCAATTTCGAAACGCAGCCTTTAGACCACTGTCGCTTTGTTTAGGAGGAAGCCCAGCAGGGTCAATCCGCGGTGGCGATAAACTATGACGTCGAGTTGCTGCACAGAAGGGAAGCGCACACAGAACTGGAACGTCTCGGACTTGTCACCACGAACGCCACTGAAGGTACAGGCAGCTTCAGTCACGATTGCACAATTGCACTCCTCCGAGGCCTGTCCCCTGTACGCGGCACGGCTGGACGCTGTGGCTGCCGAGTGTTGCTCCAGCGCCCAGCTTCTCTCCCGCGCCGCACGGTGCGCCAGGCCGCGGAGGGGCAGAGGCCTAACAGGGATCAGATTGAAACACCCAGTCCCAATTTCTGATTTGTGAAAGAACTTTTCTAATTTAGACTTTACCGGCACTCTGATGGTTTATGCTGGTAGTGCTACATATCCTACTGCTCGTCTCGTCTGGTCCACACCGGTACCAAAAGGACGATGGAACACGGTTAGTGGTTAGAGAGCTGCTTTGCCCGGGTAAATTTGTTGGTTAAAGTAGGAAAATTGTCGATTCATTTCGTTTTACGAGTCTAATTCCTTTCCCGTGTGCAATCATTTCAAGGGTCTGCATGTTTCTTTATTTTGATACACATTGCACAGTAGTTCTTTTCCCTACTGTAGTTCGTATGGAATAATGAAACAGCAAAGTTGCGCGTTTAACTAGCTATTGGCTTTACTTATTGCTTGATTACTACGGTCTTTCAAAAACGACGATAGTTGAGCATTTATCCCAACTTTTTCGGCTGCCTCATCCAACACCTCACACTTTCTCGAGTTCTCTCTTTCCATATTGTCCCCACAAGTGTGTTTCCCTGTGAGACACGCTATATGACTACTTCGACCTATGTTGCATTTTCCTTCAGTTTCCTCGTAATCGTCACGCCTCTCGAGTCACGCCTTCAGCTGTAAATAGCCGTCCATCTGTTTGCCTCTCATCGTATCTTCTTCAAGGACGTAATGTAATGCTTGAGGTTACGGTAAGTGAAGTGTGCAAATCTTAACATCTTTGCATTCTCGTACATATATTCGAAACTTTGCAGCGTGTTGCCAAATGTGAAGGTCTTCTATCAAACGTTGGTGCAAAACTTATCGCACACACTTTAATTGCTCATGGAGGACACATCTACATACATGCAAACGACGTCGGCCCCCATGGTTTGTTTATCTCTCTCCAATAACTGAGGGTTTTCGTAAAATCAGCCGAATTATTCATTTGTTTGAATAGAAATAGATGTTTTCTCTCTTTTTTTTCGAAATGTTTCTCATTCTTTTGTTTTGGTTCCTTTTCTTTTGTTTGAATTAGCAACGAACTGCTTTCAATTTCCTATTAGTATCGTTAAGGTGTGCTGGATTGCCAAGCAACTCGTGAAAAGATGCAACTGAAAAAAGCGGCAAATGGGCGTATATCGGATTTCGTTGCGCTTATGAAGGAGAGTTCTCTACATCTACCAGTGCCTGACAAGACAGAGTCGAATGAAAAACCCCTCTCCGCGGTTGGTTATTCCAATTTCTAGGAATCTGGTCATTACAGTTTGGTAAAGTATGCAGTGTTGCAGACATCAGCGGTCGCTTGTGTTCAACCACGTCGACAGCTTCTCCGGGTCACCCGCTATTGGCCGCTTCGTACTGATCATTGTTTCATCTACAACATTCCTAAGGTGGCTATTCTATACTAGAAATATTCTGTGCAAAATTTTCGACTGTCCCAAATTTCTAAGCTCTCAAACATTTATTGTAAACCACAAGGGTTTCGCAACAAGGCTTTATCGCTTAGAGTAGTAGCAGAGATGAGGGGCGCGTGCGGAAGGACCACCACACGGTAGGCAGACAAGAATAACAACGGTTTTCAAAATTTTTAGGATTAGGAGGTGCAACAGAACAAAATCCAGAGTGGTTGGAGATTACAGAAATGGTGGATGTAGCAGGTGGTTAGTAACATATAGGACGCAGACGTATCATGGATTTCCTATATAGATCAGTAGATCAATCGAAGAACTGATCTGTGGCTCAACACCCACATTATTGTCTATTGTTCGAATATTTTTTATCCGTTATTCAATTAATTAGTCGGGTTTTCTGCTGGGCTCGGTATTCTCGTTGCAACTCCTATACGTTATGGGCCAGACGTAAGCCCCACGCCCTACTGTGACGCTCGAAAGACAGCATGCTGGAATTGAGATGTTACAAAAGTTGACACCATTGTTTTTTTTTCCTTTGAAGGGCGACACTCACCATTTCTTCTGATACCATTATTTTCTTTCTCTTTCTTTCATCACTATTTTTCTTCTCATTGAAAACAAGAATTTCCAGCGTTTCGATGCTCTTTTCGCCATTATGCGTCAGCCACAGTTGTCAACAGTCGATGCAGACAAGTGTAAACAGGTACACGCGTTATAGGAATCAACCAGGGCTGTGCGCTGAGGGAAAAATGGCCGTTACGCGTTAACCCGTCATTTCGGTAGAATTATACGACGTACTAAATATCGTAGTTTTCAGGGTTGCTACGAGTTCTATCATCAGAAAGAAGTGCAATTGAACTAAATAAAGAGAGTCAGACGACAAATTACACACGTGATCAAAGTGAACAAATTTTTTAAAAGTTGGACCAGAGAAGAGATCAGTAATATTCTGTGGGTTTGGTAAGAGTATCTCATCTCAAGAAATGACAGTAACCAAGTAATCATGTGGGCTTAATTAAGAACTTAAGACACTCGATAGTCGTAGTTCTCGCCCTAGCAATGTCCTTTGCTCTATTTTTCCACTCCGATTTAGCGATAAGTTGAGCAAATCATAGGAACATGCTTCTTTATTCGAAGAGATCTACATGAATAAAAATCGGGGAGTACGATGGCCATTCTGCAAGCCATTGAACAAAATACTTTCATAAGTTGGTTTTTGGAAGGAATCCAAAGGACGAACTCTTAAGCTTCTGGAGTGAACAGAACCTAATCGTCACCACTTTTGCAGCAGTGGTGCGGGTTCTTAGTTAATGGAGGACGACTTTGAAAACTGTTCAACCATCTATTTATTTGAATTTCCCTATCTACTGTGGAACATTTCAGAAATTCATGTCAGGTATACCTTGGATACTTACCAAGCGAAAAAGTTCAGTCGGACATCCTCACACGGGAAAGCGAAGTATAGGCAGCATCGGACTGCTGGAAATATAATGGGCGGGCATTTTGTGGGAGGATATTACGAGTTTTTGTGACTTTGTAGAAGTAGTTCTTAACTAATTTCTTACTTTTCGACGGAGTGAACCTCAGCGGGTTCTTTTTTTTTTTGGTTTTTCATTATTTCCTTGGTCCGTAACGTGGCAATTCGCTACGTCAAAAACGCACAGCTCCGGTATCAACGTTAAGGAACAGCCATTATTGTACGCTACGATGTTTTTAATTCAGGTTATTCATCAGTTAGCGGCATTGAAGGATTCAAGGGAACGCTTGGGAGAAGTTACTACTGCTACACGTTTAGTGAAAGAGGGTAGTAGTAGGTTCGTTCTGATGACACTGGTGTTCATTATTCTACAAAAGAGTTATCTGTTATTTGTGATCTCACAATCAGAGAGGACCAGCTCCGAATCGCCTTCTTGGAAATGGCTAGACATCTGGGAAACTACATCAATCATTCGGAGAAGCATGCTGAGGTTAGAATATTCTGCTGAGCTATTAACCTCAATTCTGTTCAGAATAGATAGCAAGGTTGGCTGAAAGCTATATCTAACAGGCTTCTTTATTTCATGTCTTCCACTTATTTCTACAGTCGACTGGACTAGAACGTTCCGTGAAGATTTCTACGTCTGATGTGACAGTTGTTGATCGCACCCGGTGAGTGTGTATGGTTTCTCATTGTGGATGTTCCAAAGCAATGTGATTCGAACGAAATGAACATCTGGGTAAAACGTCCAGTTTGCCTACAAGAGAATTTTTGTGATCAACAGAAACAAAGTCAAGAAATGTGGATGAAGTAATTCTCGGCATAAAATTCGAAAACCTTTTTTCTTACCGGGCTAGGCTTCTATGTGGATTTCAAAAAAAGTTTGTTTCTAGGATGAAGAGACAAGAGCCAACTACTGCCAATTTTGCCGTTGCGTCAGCATCCGCGATGTCGTCGGCCGCTAGCGAAGTGCGGAATATGAGTCGGAGTAATTCACCATTGCCCAAGAAACCGCGCAAATCAATGTATCTGTGGAAGCCGAACGGTTTGTTGCATTGGTTCCGAGAGGAAATGCCCAGTTGTCCTCTGTCTCAGAAGTTGTAACATTCACATGTAACTCCGTCGCGTCTTACTCGTCACATGATTCAGAGACGCTGAATTTGTACGACTATCTCGTGGAGAAAGAGGAACGTCACCACCGAGCTCACTGGGTCGATTTTGTTGGTCGAGTGAAGGCGGGAAATCGTCCCGCTCATCTCTACCCCAACCTTGATTTGTCTGCGGCATCTGCTAAGCAGGACTAGATCTGCATCTCGCCTGGATGTGTTTCGGCTTCCATTTTTTGTAATACGTGCTATTGATAGGTTGTAATTTTTGCTGAATGTTGTCACTTTGTTCACTCTAATTTATTCATTTTCTGAAATATAGTAAAAGATATATCATTGGAATTGCATAATCACGTTTAGCCAAGTGAAAGTGAAATTAGACGCGAGTAAAACTCATGGCGGTATGGCTATGCTTTACATAGAATCGTGAGCGACACCCATTTTGGCATCTATTGATTTCGGACGACATCGGCGTCGCTGCTACACGCGCCACCATCAATCGTTAATTCGTGTTTCCTGAGTCGACACAGTACAACCGTAGTCTGTCGATAAAAACAGCTGAAAAAACCCTCCTAATATATAGGTTTGATTCGTCCCAAAGTACAAGAAGCTACCCCTCCGTTGTGCCGAGAAGTTCCAACAGAATGCCAATGGATGTACAATGAACTCCAAACGGCCGTAGGCAAGGGGCGGGACCGCGGCGCGGCGTTCTTGAGCAGAGACACAGGGGCTCCGCATGCTGGCTCTGGTTGTCTGCCGCGGCCTGGCACGCGAGTTCTCTGCTTCTGGCAGAAGCAGACAACCAGAGCCAGCATGCAGAGCCCCTGTGTCTCTGCCCAAGAACGCCGCGCCGCTGTCCCACCCCTTGTCAACGGTCGCTTAGAGTTTAATTGGACTTAACTTGGATCATCAGCAGGGTGAAGTCGCGATGACCAAACTTTTGGAGAAATCAACGATCCAGGCGAATAAAATAGGCAAGCTGATAAATCCTGCACTGAACCACCCATTTCACACTCCGAATTCACCATTCTTTTCGCCGAGAAGGCGGAATGCGGAGTGACAACGGTTTTTTTCCTGCTGTCAAAATCGTACCGCAGATATTTCCTGCACATCCTGTTGTTTCAAACAAACGTATGATTTGACCCTCCATAGCTCTATTCTATAATAGCTCCAAACTGGAGACGAGCTGGAGATAAACAATCCCCGTCTGTGAAGTTTTGATGACGTCTCAACCAAGGACTTCTTCTATGTAGTTGGCTCTTTGAATCACCGATATGCTGCTCAGTATTTGAGAGAAAAGAGGCATTTTTCCAATGCGAGGTCCTGATTTTGTTAACCGGAAAAGGTCGCTGCTTGTCACAAAACAAAAGTCAAAGGTAAGCGGAACGGAGTACTGGGAGATGTGTTATCTCTTAGCTTCAATAAAATAAAATGGACATTTGACAAGAGTTTCCCATCAAGTTTTGAAAGACGAAGTAGCACAAGGTTCATTCAGATCCTCAGCTAGTGATATTCTTAGTTAAATATTCAATGAACCATTAGTGTCCACTCTGTGACTATTGGTAAAGCCGTCTGGCCTCTCTCAGTGCTAGTCCCGTGCTCTCAGAAGTGCATACTATTTTTTTTTTGGGGGGGGGAGGGTAGTAAGTTCCTCAGCATAGATCCAGGTGGAAAAGCTAGGCTGTAATAGCTCCACCAATTTATCCGCCTCGTGGGATGCAGTTGTCGAAGGTTTTGGGCAGGATCTGGAGAAGCCACGAGAGGTATTCAGAATCCAAGACTGATTGGTCAAAGCGCATGGATTTTGCATAGGTCATATACATAAGTTTTCAGGTCATTGCCTCCTCTAGTAGCAGTTTTACAACTTGTTATATTGGCCAAATACTTTGTGGCCACCCTGAACAAACCAGTGAAGCCGAGCTCTTGCTCTAAATTGATTTGCCCACTTGAGGCTTTCTTGGCCATGGGTAAATTTTTCGAAAATAGTGCTGTCAGAGTGGCAGGAGTCTGTCGATAGGAGGAGTTCGTACTTCTGGGAGAACGGAATCTGTGATTCTGTCCATAAATACGTAGTTCACAGTCGATTCTAATGATGATGACCACATTGTTGATTGCGTAATTTGTAAGCTACCATATTAGTAAAAAAGATCGAACATCGGAGAGAACTTTCCTACCAATTTACACGTCATAATATCTCATATTCAATGTGAGCAATCAAATTCCATGGCGATGACACCCAAAACTTCGCAGTATTGGAAGATAGCTGGTTGCTATGAGAACCAATCCAGATATCTCGGAGTTATCATCGTGCAAGTCTGCTTCTATGCTGACACATCAAAAAAGTCACATGCACTCCTATTTCTTGGAAATTCATGAAATTAGATCAACGAGAGCATCTCGTTAAAGATGCCTTCGTGAGTGTTCGCGAAATGATCTCTTCCTCCTTACATTTGCGACTGTTTCTCATGAACTGTTCGAACAACTGTGTGCATATGGTTTGGGAGTGCAAGTGTAACCAGAAGTGATATTTAGCACCTCATCTAGTAGTGTTCACGAAAGGTTTAACCTACTTCACTAAGCTCCTCAGTAACTAACCTACTATTCTACGGTGGTCTTAGCGAAAATCAGCCTCTTCCGCTCATTCTTTGATCATGCCTTTTTGCCCTCAATGATTCCGCTTCCCTGCTTGCTAAAAACGATCTTCCATACGTTGTCGTTCAAATACAGGGCAATCCAAACGACCAGATAGGTACGGATCAGTGCCGCAGCGCGGTGTGGTACTCTGACTGTCTGTTTAACTCCCCAATAATGCTTTGATGACACTCTCTGCCTAGTGCTGCAGCACCGCGGCACTGGTCCGTATCCAATTGGTCGTTTGGAGTTCCCTGTATGTTTTGAATAGCCATTCTTCAATTTGTTGTGGAGGAAAAATTGAAAAATTCCTATTACCTTTGACGTATGTTCCATGCAATAAGTAAATAAATAAATAAATAAATAAATAAATAAATAAATAAATAAAAAGATAAATAAATAAATAAATAGACTGAATGTGATTATGATGATTACTTCCGCATAATACAGTAGCTACAATACAATTAGTCGAGCTCGAATCGATCTCATGACCATTCACCTTCACCTTCTTTCGCCCAGAACTTGTTCTGTAATCATAATCAATGCCGAGAGCGACTGCATTACTTCATTAAACAATTTCGAGACTCGTTTCATTGTTAGGCTTACAATTAGCGTGTTGTAGTCACTACTGCCCTGTTTTACCAACTACTTTACACATTGACATCACTTCTAAAACCTTTAGTACAAGCTCTTTTTAATGTCATATCTTGCCAGACAACCATAATTAGACAAGTTTTCACTAATAACGTAATAGCCAACGTTCTATTGTCACTACATGATTGAAGGGCAGAGCACTTTTGCCTTGGAACCTCTCATAAAACTCCAGAATAGTGGATGATTAAAAGTGTATTAAATTAAGTAAATGATTATGAGAGCTCAGTTGCCGTGGGAAGAAATACCATTCACAGACTGGGCCGCTACCTAACTTACTTACGAAGCGGAATGAACAAATTATTCCCCTTTAAAGGGTCGGTGCTCGTTGCTTGTTGATGACCAAACCATGTCGAATAATCATACATATTTTCTGGTGGACGTAACTAGTACTTCCACGGTCACTAATTCGAGCATTTCGCCATGAAAAAAACAATTTCTAGGAACCATTAGATCCAGTGCTTTGGCAGCACTAAACATTGTAAAAACAGTGGGATTTGTCACACAAATACGATCGGTGCATAAAGGCAATCAGTTCTTGATCTGTAGATCCTCAAACATTCTAAAGATCCTCAAACAATTTATCTCCGATGGTCTCCAAATCTCCAGTTCTCGTCCTCCGGACTTTATTCACTGAAAAGAGTTGCCATTTGTTTATTATTTTTTCCAATCGAACTTCGCTTAAATCTAAAATGGTACATGTTATAGCTCGTAGAAGAAGAAAATTCCTACCACTTGGTACCGCATGTACAATCGGTTGCGCACGAGAGTCACATACATGAATATGTGCATGTTCCAAGTCGTGTAGTTTGTTTCATCAGGTATGGGAGATGCAGAGAAGTCAGAGAAAAAGAGGGAAGCCTAAGAAAGTGCGGCACCTTACAGTAATGGAGGATTTACGGCTTACCGTTTAGTGGAGAAATTGTAATTTTATGCACTGGTCTGCAACTTTCGTCATTTTTGAAGGAGACTATAGAATGGATCAGAATATCGGATATTCGTTGAAGCAATCTATTCTGGAAGTTCAAAATTCTTCCAGAAAAGAGTACAGTTTTGCCGCTTACTACTTGCATATTTCTCCGAAAAAAATTCACATTATTTTTCGATGTCCATTTCCAGGTTCAAATTGTCAAAGACGTCCTGCATTAATTCTAACGTTCGAGAGTTGATGGACAAAACAATCATAAGATATCTCCGACCGGTCAGTGGCGAGCGTCACTGAGTGAACTTTGCTCTCGTCGCGATACCACTCCTTATCTGTCTTTTTAGTGTACTACGTATCTTTACGTCCATAGTGCACAAGTACCTGTACTCCTTGCCGAATAGTCCATTATTTCGCTACTCATAATGTGACCTTTCAGTGCTAAGCAGCAGGAATTTTCTGGATTTTTTCCACCTAATCTGCGATCAGTCGCTGTTTATCATCATGAACGTCTATTTCAAACCTTCTATCTCAAGACTTCTGGCTCATTATCTCCCCACTCACTGAATATTTCCTACCAGGAAATGAGCTGGTTGAAACATTTCGAGGAAAATGGCTACGCTGTTGTGGAGGACGTGTTCTCGGAGCAGGAACTGGCCGAGATGAAGGCCGGGATCGAACGAGTGATCGACGGCATCGATCTGAGCCAGCACCCGAAGAGTGTGTTCTCGACCTACGACGAGGACAAGGTTTGTGCAGTGGATACTATGAAGTTGGGCCGGATTTATGGCGTAGTTACAGCACACTGTCGACGACTACTTTCTCAACAGCTCCGATAAGATAAGGGTGTTTTTCGAGGAGGGCGCGTTCGACAAAGATGGAAAGCTCGTCGTGGAAAAACATAGGGCATTGAACAAGATTGGTCACGGTGAGATATTTTTAACCGAATTTCCTATAAATACCTACGAGTGACAATAGAATTGCCAAATTTGGTAGATATGATATTACAAGCGTATGTACTATACGATAAACAGTGGAGACATGCTCAAATTGTTCCTGAATTTTCTCAAATGCATGTTTTCAGGACTACATCTGAAGAATGCAATTTTCAAGCGCATGTCATTTCATCCCAAAATCAAACAGCTGCTGAAGGATATAAAATACGAGGAGCCCAAAATAGTCCAGAGCATGTACATATTCAAGGTTAGTTAGGGAATCTCATATTAAGGAGAGCTGCTGAGGCTTGTCAGTGGGCCAGTGAGTGAGCCTGCGTGAAAGTAACAACTAATTATCATATGTAGCAAATCACTCTCTACTGTTGATTCTATGCTCACGTCCGACTTCAACAAATTACCCACTGCAAATGCTTGACCTACATATTTCCTAACTTCCTACTTCATAGTATACGTAGCAGGGCTGTGCGTTACTAACGTAACGAATTAACGCATTAACGCGTAATGGCCACTTTTGGCCTAACGTGACGATTTAACGAAAAACCACAAAAATTCGTTGAAATCGGTCTCGTTAGCGTATTACGTAGCATAATATTGAGTAATACCACTACTGTCAGTGTTATCAAGCAGGAATGCAGGGTAGGATCTATATACGTATATGTACTAGATTTGTGCGTAATGGTGCGTTCGGCTAAAGTATGAAGTAGCGGACGCACTTCTGACGCAACCCAGACGCAGGCGAGACGCACACGTTTGTGGCATCATTGCTATTCGTGCTGTTTGTTACGTTCTGATTCATGCAGAAAACCGACCTTTAAGGGCCATCCTTCGTGAGTGAATAAGAGCAGACATCTACTCAGGCAATTGGAGCCGCATGTCATTTCTGCTCCAATTCTACTGAACAATCTCCCAGGAAGGAGACCTCACTGACGTAAACACGTAGAAGCAGCTGTACTTGATTTTTTTTTCATTCAAAGCGAGCTTCTTTCTAGAGCGAAGAGACCTATGAACTACCTATATGATAGCACAGGGTGACTTACATAGCTGACCAATATGTATGTCAGTTGCTGCGGGCGTGTGTGGCGCAATGGTAAGAGGCTCGCTGCGCACGCGCACGATGGTTCGATCCCGCCTGTGGCCAACCAAGCCATCCATCCCTCCGAGGTCGGCGAATTGGTACCAGAGGAGTGTGGGAGGATGAAGCACTGACGTGGTTCATTGGATGCCCCCCGCAAGTCACTGTATAGGGCACATACGCATTCAACGCCTCCACGATATTCAGATGAAATCGAATGCGTGGCGCATCCCTCGTGACGGGATTGATCAACGCCGACCACTTTATCCTTTATCCTCTATCGTAAAATGGGCGGGGGTGGGGTGCTATGTGAGTACTGTCCAATTGCAGTTGGATTGCTAATCGATTCCTACATGAAAACTAAATAGCAGTCAATAGCAGCCGGATAGCAACCGAACAGCACCCAAATAACACCAGAGCCACACCTCGTTTTAGAAATTAACTCGGAAATGACATGCGGCTCCAACGGCTGGAATATCTGAGCAGTAAGATTTGCCCTCATTGCATTCCTGGTTGGTTGAAGAAAAAACGACACCAGGTTAACCCTATTATCGACTTCTGCCAAAGAAGCACAGAGGAGCGTTTACAGACCAAAGAAACGCGGAACGTTTACAGAGCTTGTGGAATGAACGAAAATTCTGTACGATCTCATTCTTAAATTCTTACTTCTACTGTTATTGTTTTATTGCTGTGCGTTAGAATTTTTTTCTAAGCATCTTTTTTGATTTTATAATTTGTTCTGACTAAACTTCAGCCGAGAACCTTTTTTCCCTCTCATCCCCACCTTCCGTGCTCTTTCAGTCACGCCCTTCATCTTGTCAGATCCTTTCATATGACAGCCAGGAAATGTGAAGCGTCCAGGCCCGCACTGCATGAAAGATGATTTGAGTGCTTTGGAGCAGTGTTACCTCCTCGAATAGATCAATTTTCGAAGAGATTCTTCTGCCTCCGCTTGTTCCAAAGAGCTGGAAGAGGAACAAATATTAGAAAGACTTTCATCTCCGGACTTTCTCCTCACTTTTCCAGCAACCGAAAATAGGTGGTGCTGTTACTGATCACATCGATGCTACGTTCTTGTACGTGGAACCGATTGAACATCTGATTGGCCTCTGGATAGCTGTAGACGATGCCGACGAAGAGAACGGCTGTCTAGCTTTTATACCTGGGAGTCATAGGAGTGAGTTCATGTCATGATTTTCATTTTGCTGAACTTCTTGAACGTCTACATTCGGCCCATACCAGTGGCGGACGCAGAAAGTGGGCGG